>MCJB01026827.1:0-11140 GCA_002018475.1 Nicotiana obtusifolia | reverse complement strand
CCCCCCCCCCCCTCAATTTCCTTGATTATCGCCACTTCAATTTCCTTGATTGTTGTTGATATGCCAACTCCCTTGATTGTTTCAGCCACTCCAATTTCCTTGATTGTTGTTATTATGCCAACTCCCTTGATTGTATCCGCCACTCCAATTTCCTTGGTTGTTAGAATTCCTTCCTTGAATGTTTTGAGGTCGCCATTGTTGTTGGTTTGGGCCTTGGAAGTTGTTTCGTTGCCCTTGAAAGTTGTTCACATATTGCACCTCCTATTCTTGGTCATTGTAAGAATCATCTTGATCAAAACCACTATCCTCTTGCACAAAATTGTCCACTTGATGTTGCACTTGTGGACCCTTGGTTCTCCTTTTGTTCATCATCATGTTCACTCCCTCAACGACATTGACTTGCTTAGGATTTTGCACTTGTTGAACTTGAGCCTTTGCTAGTTGATTCATGGTGGCAGTCAATTCGGCAATGGCTTGTCCATGGTCATGCAACTCTTTGTGAAGGTGGATCACGTTGGGATCATCTTGTGAAACATTAGCCCGGGATTTCCATGCCGATAATGTTTTCGCCATTTCATCTAAAATCTCACACGCCTCTGCATAAGGGCGTAGTCATGAAATTTCCACCGGCAAGTTGATTCACTATACATTGGTTGCTTGTGTTGATCCCACGATAGAAAGTTTGTCGAATCATATTCTCCGTCATATCGTTGTTGGGACATTCCTTAACCATTGTTCTATAGCGTTCCCATACATTTGGCTCTTACTTGAATGCCAAAATCTCATCCTGAAGTGTAGGCATGTGCCCCCAAGAGAAGAACTTAGAAATAAATGTTTCCGCCAAAACGTCCCAAGTGTGAATGGAATGGTTCGACAAACGTTCCAACCAATCTAAAGCTTTTCTCTGTAGCAAGAAGGGAAAAAGCCTTAGCCTCAATGCAACCTCGGAGACATTTGTTTGTTTGCTCCCCCAACAAGTGTCTATAAACCCCTTCAAGTGTTTACATGCATTTTGACTTAGAGCACTGGTGAAGAAACCTCGTTGCTCTAGCAAGGTGAGCATCACATTGGTGATTTGAAAGATGCCCGCCTTACTACGGGGAGGGACTATTGCACTTGCATATCCTTCATTAGGTAACACCCGCTGTGGAGCCGCTCGTGGTGGAGGTGGGGGTGGAACGGGCACATTTTCATGAGGAACTCGGCCTCTTCTATTGGCTTGAGTTCAAGAGGAACCTCATCCACTTAGTCATCCTCGACGCACACATCCCCCAAAGCAATACTTTCGAGCTCATTGTTTGCCATGGTTGTACCTACGATTTTTTAAGCAAGTTAATAATACGGAAGGAAAATAAGATACTCCAAAAACACACCCAAATATATAGCTAACACCATTTTTAAGTCTCCGGCAACGGCGCCAAAAATTGATCACATCAAATGCGCACCTCAAAAGAGGTATGAAACGGTCATTTGCAATAATAGAAACCCAACTATGAATCGGGGTTGAATCCACATGGAGCTAAGATGGGAATTAGTGGTATATATTTCAATGTGAGTGATTGGATTATCTAGATTCCACTTCCACAAGAAGATTTGTGTTCTATTTCTAATTTTACTCTATTGATTGCAAATAAAGGAAGAAGACTCTAGAAAATTATTTTTAAGGTTTTTCCAAATGGATAAAAAGCCTAGGGTATTACCTAGGTGTTTGCCTAATAAGATAAAGACTTTAATGCTTATTTTGTTGATTGAGGTGTATTATAACTATCAACTCTAAATTACCCACTTAATACATCTCAGTCAGAGAGTGATTTTGCACAATTTAGCTTTCTCAAGACCAAATGGGTATTACTCACAACAGTTGATAAGAGCTCAAGTCGGGTTGTTACTATTTCTAGGTTGAACCCTTTAATTAGGTTAATCAATTTCTGAATTGACCCAATTCCTTGTTAGCTAAGTAATCCAAGACTAAGTCTCTCTTTCTCAAGTAGAGATTGAGTCAAATAGACATGAACTAATGTTTGCAACCATTAATTCAACAATTAAAGCATGAACTAGGCTAAATAATAAACACCCAATCATAAACAAGTATTAAATTAGATACTCATAAGGTATACACACTAGGGTTGGATCACAACCCTAGTACAAATATAGCTACTCACAATTGGGTTTGAAGAAAATAGAGAAGAAGGACTAATTAAACTCATAATGAAAGCTTAAAATGATTAAATCTATTGTAAATACACCAAAACAAAATAAAACTTCCTAAAACGGCAAAGAGAAACGGCTACAGTAATTTCAAAGGTTCAAACTTGACCTAATTTTGTGAAACTCATCTATTTATACAAGGCTAAAAATCTCGGACAAAAATACCCCTCGGAAGGTTCTGCGGCCGCACAATTCCTTGTGCGGTCCGCAAATTTCTTCATCTGACAGGAGCTGGAGTTCTACGGCCGCACATTTCTGAACTGCGGCCACAAAGCAACTTTTCTACGGTCCGCAGATTAAGAACTGCGGCCACAAGGCACTCTTCTGCGGTCCGCAATATTAGGATTGTGGTCGCACAAATCTTGTGCAGTCCGCAATTCACTGAGGCTCTGGACTTGGTATTTTTGCATACTCTCTGGTCTTGACCCTTACCACACAATTCATGTGCGCCCGCAATTTCCACAATTGTCTACTAAGTTTCCTTCTTTCTTTGCGGCCGCGGATGGAATTCTGCAGTCCGCAATTTCTTCTGTGGCCGCAGAATTCCTTTTGCGGACCGCACATTGTGTGCTTCTATGCCCTTTATTTCCTTGTGCTTATACTGCTCCTTTTTTAGCCGGATTTCATCTTGGGAGCCCAACTTCTAGCATTCCTGCAGGTTTGCACAATTTCATTACTTTCAAGGACACAATTCAATGCTTTTAGACTAAAATAAAAGCTAAAAGGTGTTAATAAGTAGTCCAAATCCCCACTTATCAAGACTAGCCTCAGCACGATGATTCAGCCAGTGACACCCACAATAAGGGGAACGATGCCTCGCCGTCCCACGACATGTTCGGGAGGAGACTCCTGACGATGCTGAAGAGGAGCATGTTGATGATGCGCTAAGGGTCCTACAAGAGCAACAAGTGATCATTCTAGGTCGCCTCTTACGGCAGGATAAGGTTATGACGGAGTTGAAGCAGGCATTATCGAGGGATTCCAATAATGCGAATAGACGAGGCCTAGTTCCTACCAGTGCTCCCGCAAATCAAGCAACGCAGATGGTCGACAACAACACCCCAAGGGGTGAGGTTGGCTCCAATGGGGCTGGGGGTAGCGGATCCGGCCCCAACAACGAGAACGAGTCCTTTAAGAGCAAACTCTTACGGTTTATGAGGGAAGTGAACGCCCGCATAGACCAAATCCCGGGCGCACCACCGGTGTTGAAAGGACCGGACTCAAAGAAGTATACTCAGCTTTCGTACAAACCAAGCGCGGAACCGGAATTAATCCTGAAGCGGTTTCAAATGCCCGATGTGCCGAAGTGTGATGGAACTTCAGACCTTTAGGAGCGTATTACCACCTATACAAGGCTGTGAAGGGAAATGATCTAGCTCCCCACGAGATTGAATCCGTTTTGCTGAAGAAGTTTGGAGAGACTCTCACGAGGGGAGCCTTGACATGGTATTCGCTGTTACTCGAGCCTTCCATGATTCCTTTGAGATGCTTGCTGACTCTCTTATGAAGGATCATGCGGGGCTAGGAAGGTGCAGGCCTAAAAGGCCGATATATATAGAACTGCATAAGGAGAATTCGAGTTGCTGCGGGAGTTTGTCACCCGGTTCCAAAATAAGAGGATGTTGCTCCCGATTGTTTAGATGAATGGGCAGCTAAAGCATTCACCAAGGGTTTGAATTCGAGAAGTTCATACGCTTCCTGGAAACTGAAAGAAAGCTTGCTTGAATTCCAAGCGACGACTTGGGTGGATGTACACAACCAGTACGAGTCAAGGATCAAAGATGATCAGGTTGGTTTCCCATCGTCCTCAAAAGGACGGGAGAAGAATAAAGAAAAATCAAAAGACAATTTCGACACAGATAGACGGTCTTCGAGGGGCCGATTTTTTCCTTACGAATGGGTCGAAGGACGCGGCACAGGCTTCTGGTCAGGTTTGTTACCGACAGAAGAACTGATTGCGGTCGAAACAATAGATCATTGCAGGATAAAAAAGCGTCAGGTACGCGGGATCCTTCCTACCCCAGATTATCAAAATACAACTTCAACGTCAGTGTAGTGGAGTTGGTATCAGCTATGAGAAACATCAAATAAGAGCGATTACCGAAGCCGATGAGATCCGATCCCAGCCAGAGGGATCCCAACTAGTAGTGGGAGTACCACGAGATGAATGGCCGCTGGACTGGGGATAGCCGACATCCACGAGAGGAGGTGGCGACACTATTGAAGAATGGGCATTTTAGAGAATTCTTAAGTGACTGGGCCAAGAACAACTATAGTCGCAATCGTGATAACGCGGAACCCTCAAAAGCAAGAGAAGATCCCCCAAGTCAGACGATCAACATGATCTTCGGGGGGAACGCAATTAACGGGGTCACCTTCTCAACAACAAAAAAGACAAAGGTATCAATAACCCATAGCAAGAGACTCCGGGAAGTTGCCGAAGACGACATCACTTTCACGGAGGAAGACTCGGACGGATTATTGCTACCGCACAGCGATGCCTTGGTAATTTCTTTAAATGTACTAGATTTTTAAAATCAAACGCATTCTAGTGGATCCAGGGAGTTCAACCAGTATCATACAATGGAGGGTATTAGAGCAAGCCACACTCACGGGAAGTATCGTTCTGACCAAAAAACTCCTCGCCGGATTTAGTCTCGCGAGCGTGACAACTTGAGTAGAGATCTTGCTTCCCATGAACACCGAAAGAGTGATAAAGATGACTTTTTTTGAAGTGGCGGACGATGATATGGGATATAATATCATTCGGGGAAAACCATGGTTACACGAGATGAGAGTTGTACCATCAACGTATCATCAGTTGCTAAAATTTGAAGGAATCAAACAGATAAGGGGCGACCAACTAGCGGCAAGGGAGATTAATGAGATTTCAGTCTCCAATAGCAAAGGGAAGGAGCACACGGCATAGCAACTACGGGAACCGACGGCCGCTCCTAAATCGAATGAAGTTAATTAGGGGGAAGAAGCGTAGGAATCTTATCAGGTGCCGAGATATTTCCAAGTACCAGAAGAGATTGATGCAACAAAATCTACAGGAGAAGAGCTCGAACAAGTTGCATTGTTTGAAAAATTCTTAGAAAGGAAATTCCACTTGGTGACAAGACTGCACCCCGAGCACAGGTCTGGCTTTATTGAATTTCTTAAATATAATGTCGATTATTTTGCGTGGTCGCATGAAGACATGACAGGTATCTCAATGGAAGTGGTCGTACACAAGCTAAGCTTGGATCCCGACATCCCTCTGGTAAGACAAAAGAAACGCCCTATTGCGGAGGCCAAGAATAAATTCGTCAAAGAAGAGGTAACTCACCTACTTGATATCGGTTCGATCCAAGAGGTAAAGTATCCAGACTGGCTAGCTAATGTAGTAGTAGTTCCTAAGAAGAACAATAAATTTTGCATGTGTGTAGATTATAAGGACTTGAATAAGGCATGCTCAAAGGACACCTTCCCACTGCCAAACATCGATCAGATGATTGATGGGGCGGCCAGGCACGAGTTAATGAGATTCCTCGACGCTTATTCTGGGTACAACCAAATTAAGATGGACCCAGAGGATCAGGAAAAGACTTCGTTCATAACGAATTTCGGCATATATTGCTATAATGTGATGCCCTTTGGGTTGAAGAACGTCGGAGCCATTTACCAGCAGCTCGTAAACAAGATGTTTGAAAAACAGATAGGAAAAATTATGGAAGTTTATATAGATGATATGCTCGTTAAATATTTGAACGCAGGTGATCCTCTTAAGCATTTGCAAGAAACTTTTGACATCCTAAGGAAGAATAACATGAAGCTTAACCCTGAGAAGTGCGTGTTTGGGGTCAGCTACGACAAATTCTTAGGGTTCCTAGTATCACAAAAAGGGATTGAGGTAAATCCCGATAAGATCAAATCTATCGAGGACATCCCGGACCAGCTGTCGAGTGTGAAAAAAGTTCAAAGGCTCATAGGGAGATTGGCCTCTTTGAGCAGGTTCATTTCCCGGTCATCAAAAAAATGCCACCGTTTATTCGCGCTGCTCAAAAAGAAAAACAATTTTGAATGGAACACGAAATGCCAACAAGCTTTGAGAGATTTGAAGAGGTACTTGTCACGCCCTCCTTACTTTCAAAATCGAAGGAAGGTGAAACACTGTTGGTCTACCTGGTAGTCTCGAAAGTAGAAGTAAGTGTAGTTTTAGCCCATGAGGACAAAGGTACGCAATCTCCCATTTATTACGTTAGTAAAATGTTAACGGGAGCAGAAACTCGCTACCCGCATTTGAAAAAATTGGCCTGAGCTCTCGTAGTCGCCGTTCGGAAGCTGAGGCCTTACTTCCAATGTCACCTGATAGTGTTGGTGACCACCTTTCTCTTGCGGAACATCCTTCACAAACTCGATCTCTCGAGTAGATGGCCAAGTGGGCCATCGAAATGACTGAATTCGATATAGAATACAAACCAAGGACTGCGATTAAGTCACAAGTTTTGGCCAACTTTGTGGCTGATTTCAGTCAGGAATTGCTACCTCTAGCAACCAAAGAGGTAGTAATGGTGTTAGAATCGACATCGGGAGTTTGGATCTTATTTACGGATGGAGCCTCCAACGTAAAAGGGTCCGGGCTTGGCATAGTATTAACCACGCCTTCGGGAGAAACCCTAAGGTAAGCCATCAGAACAGTCCCTTTAACTAACAATGAAGTAGAGTAATAGGTTTTGATTGCAGGACTTGAATTGGCCCAGGGACTAGATTCCGAGGCCATAGAAGTCAAGTGTGATTTCCAGTTGGTGGTAAACCAGGTCTTCGGGATCTTCGAAACCAAAGAAGGCGCATGCAACAATACGTAATAAAGGTCCAGGCTCTGTTGGCTCGATTTCGGGAGTGGACGATTACTCATATCCCGAGGGAAGAAAATGCAGAAGCGGATGTACTGGATAACCTCGGTTCATCAACAAAAATGAGGGAATCCGATTCTGGGACGGTAATGCAACTTATGTACTCGGCCCCGGATGTTGATAGCTACTATGAGGTAAACACGAAAAATTTGGTATGGGACTGGAGGAATGAGATCATCGACTATCTCGAGCATGAGAAATTGCCCGAAGATTCCAAGGCGTCCGGGGTGCTGCGCGCCAAAGCAGCATGGAATAGCTTCAAAGGAGGCCAATAGTACAGGAAATCTTTCCAAGGCCCGCTGGCCCAATGTCTGGGAGCGTCCGAAGCTAATTATGTTAGCGAGAAGTCCATGAAGGTATATGCGTAAACCATTCTGGCACAGATTCTTTAGTGCTAAAACTAGTAAGGGCATGATATTATTGGCCCCGAATGGAACAAGACGCCAAAGCTTTCATGCAAAAATGCGATAAGTGCCACGCACCGCTGGTACATCAACCAGCAGAACCACTACACTCAGTTCTGTCTCCGTGGCCGTTCATGAAGTGGGAAATGGACATCGCCAAACCGCTGCCACAGGCCCCCGGTAAGGTAAGTTTTCTTTTGATTTTGACAGACTATTTTTCTAAATGAGTTGAAGCAGGCCCTTATCAGAAGATCGGTGAATGCTGAGTGGTGTATTTCTTGTGGGAAAACATAATCTGCAGGTTCAGAAAATCAAAAGAGATAGCATGCGATAATGAGCCGCAGTTTATTGGCGCAAAGATCACAAAGTTCCTTGAATATTTGAAAATAAAGAGAATCACATATTCACCCTATCATTCGAGCGCAAATGGTCAAGTGGAATCAACGAACAAAGTGATTATACAAAACCACAAGAAAAGGTTGGAAGCGGCTAAAGGTAAATGGCATGTGGAACTACCTGGGTGTTATAGGCATATCGAACGATGGCCAAATCGAGCACGGGGGAAACCCTTTTTTCCCTTGTATACAGAGCAGAAGCCTTAGTTCCGTTGGACTTGGAGTTACTCGATGAATGCAGGGACTTGGCACATATAAGAATGGCGGCCCAGAAGCAGAAAATGGAAAGATATTACAATCGAAGATCCAACCTCCATTATTTTAAAGTGGGAGGTTTGGTTCTAAGGAAAGTATCTCAAAACACTCGGGAACTCAACGCAGGGAAGCTAGGTCCAACCTGGGAAGGCTCTTACCGGGTTTCAACTGTCACCGGAAAAGGTTCATACGAGTTAGAGAATCGGGATGGAGAAAAGTTGCCAAGCAACTGGAATGTGGCACATCGCAAGAGATATTATTGCTGACAAACATTGCGTGTACTAAAAGTATGTGCTGCACTTTTTTTTTCCTTCGTCCAGTTTTTGTCCCAATTGGAGTTATTTGGAAAGGTTTTTAATGAGGCAGCAACGGAAAGCATATTGCGAAGAAATTTTCAACAACAGCAGTAAGACCTTTAATAGCAAGGCACACAAGCGAAGAACCACTCCGATGCGGTTAGATAATCTTCGGCTCGATAGCAAAATTTCCATCAGGAAAGTAAAATTTGCTATCAAGCAAAGGTTAATCGACCGTTCACAAGTGCAAACCACTAGAGGTTGTTAGATAGTCTTTTGCTCGATAGCATAAATTCCTAAGGGAAAGCGAAGTTTGTTACCGAGTGGAAGATTGTCTAGCAATTCATTAGTGGGATCCTCAAAGGTGCAATATTCCCAGTGTTCCAATTTACATTATTCGCATTTGAACAGTACGGGAAGGGGAATGATATGAGAATACAGCAACAATGACTGCCACATCAACCAAAGCACGAAAATTGAGAACATAGTTGTGTCATCGGGACCGTGGACTGCGCGGCCAGCCCCGCGGGGAATGTCAATTTCCTTTTAGCATGAAAAATGCTTATGTACTTTTTGAAAACAAAAGGAATAAAGTCCTTTTATTTTTCATCTTGTTTCTTGTCTGATCGATGAATTGATTTTATCATTTGAAAGTTAAACAAATACTTCAAATGCTAGAGCCGTAATGAATAGGAGACGTCCTCTTCAAGAGCATCGTAAACATAAGAGGGCCCTCTCTTATAAAAAGCCTCACGATAAAGGATTGATTTTGGAAGGATTAGTGCCCGAAATCCAAATGCTTTCGGGAAAGAATACACCCAAGGCTTTACATAATAAGACGCAAACTGTAAAACTATTGCAAAACTCTTAACATAAAGGAAAAGAGACTGCAAAGATTTAAACTTGCATAAATGTTCAAACGAAAGAAAGACTCAAACAATACTTAAGCAAAAAGAAGTCTTTATTTACAATAACGTGCCAAAGCGGCACAGACACAAAAGTTGGAAAAAGAAAAGAAAAGCTAAACTGCTGCATCTCCAGAACCGGAGATAGAGAAGTGTCTGCGCCCCCATGGGAAGTGGGTAGATCCGCCGATGGCTCAGCATTTTAGCCCTCATCAGTTTGGCCCCTCAACATCTTCACCTTCTGCTTCCTCTTCAATTCCCGAAGTTTCAGAACTAGAACCGAAAGAATCGGAAGCATCAGCCTCTGCCAGGAGACCACTTTTAGCAGCTAACTCAAGCTCACGGAATTTCGGCATCAATCAAAGTCAATGATACCCGCTTTAGCCTCTTCCAAGGTTTTTCTCCTCATGCTGTACATAACGTAAGTTTTCTCAACAACGAGGGAAGCCGTTCGACGATTAAGTTCTTCTTTGAGTTGGGTTACCTCGGCAAAAAGGTTTTCCCGAGCGGATCTAACAGACCTGAGGCTAACATCAAGGTCATGGACAGTTGAGCTAAAGAGCCTATTATGCTCGATAGTATTCCGATACTTCTCTTCCAACTAGGCATGTTTTACCCCTGCAACAGCAAGTTCTTCAGTTTTGGAGTTCAAGGCTGCTTCTAAGTTGGTCAATCTTTCAGCGGAGGCAGCCTCACGGTCGGTTGCAGCAAGAACGACATTATGAACTTCAACCCATTTGGCCCTGGATTTGTCAAATTTAACCCTCAACGGGCCAATCTCTTGCCTAAGGGTTATCACTTCTTACTCACTTTGCTGCAAACGAGTCTCCAATACAACAGCCTCAGTAGTTTTGGTCTCCAATTCTGAAAGACGGGTGGTAGTCTGCTCCCACTCAGCCAAAAGTTGATCCCGTGCGGAGGTAAATTCTTCCTATCAACCTTTGGAGGCCCTCGGAAGCAAGAAAGTTGGCCTACAAATCAAGAAAGGCAAGCTCAGGATATTTTTAGGCAAAAGCAGAAGAAATAAGAAATGAATTAAAGAATGTACCATTGCGGCATTGTGCATAGCATTGTTCAACAAGCACTCTCCCGAGAGAGCCTGTATCTTTTCCCAATCTTTCTCTAAAACCAAAGGCTTCAGGTAGTTAGCAAGTTCCAAAGGCCGGGATAGCAAATTGCATCCGTTTGAGACTAAGAGAGTAATTCTCCTACTCCTTGCAGATCTTCAGAGGGAGGAGCATAAGTTTTCCCTAAATTCCCATGAACTGGGACTGGGGGAGAAGGGCGCCCTCTTCTCGGGCAAATGCAGCCGGTGGAGATGATGTAGCAGTTGATGGTGGAAGAGTTGATGAAGGTAGAGATGATGTAGCAGTTGCTAGTGTTGGTGAAGATGGAGATGAAGCTGATGGTGTTGAAGGGCGAGAAGAAGTTGTGGCAAATGCAGTGCTGGTTGTTGGTTGCTTATCAAACGAGGACGAGAGGGACCCGGTACTCAGCCCCAAAATAACGAGCTAGCGACTGAGATCCGAAAGTGGGAGTTGCTATTTTCCACCATTTATACTCCCCCCAAAGCACTGAGACATCGTCCTCGGCTGGTGTAACTAACTCAACGGATTGAGCGGTATTTTGAGCTGAGGAAGGTCGTCGTCTTCTATGTAGAGAAGCTTCTTCCTCCCTAGCTTCTTCTTTATCGTCAATCATCTCGGTATCTATGGCCGACCCAGGCAGAGGGCTTGTCACCATGACTTCCGGAGATGACTCAAGGTCAGCATTTTTTGT
>MCJB01026816.1:64727-135133 GCA_002018475.1 Nicotiana obtusifolia | reverse complement strand
ATTCGGAGATCCGTAGGTTGATTTGTGTTGTTTTACCGAAAGTTAGTAATTTAAATTCTTAGAATTTTTAAAAGTTTGACCGTATGTTGACTTCACAGCTACCCTATTTAGATTTATTTTTCGGGTCTGAATAGGTCCGTTTCATCATTTGGAACTTGTACACAAAGTTTGGTGTGAATCAGACTCGTAGTTGTGTTTTTAGAAGTTCTTGAGTTTCATGATGATTTCATGTGTTTTATAGTAATATATAGTATATATTACTATATATACTATATATATTTATATAGATATATATAAGCAATTTATATTAGTATATACATATATAGTTTACAAGAAATTTCCCTAGATTAAAAAAAATAAAAAAAATAGTCCGAAACGAAAAAGCCCGTTTAGGCCCGCGAGCCCGGCCCATTTAGCCCGGGACCATGTGGGCTTAGTACCGCAGTGGGCCGGTTCCACTCATTTGGCCCGTTAGGCCCGGGACCGTTTGACCCGGGACCGCCTAAGCCCAAGCCCGTTTGGCCCATTTAGGCCCAGGCCCGGACCACAATACAGCCCTACTCAGTGTTACTAGTTTCAAGGAAATTGTTGTATTTGTTTGATATTTATCCATGCTATTAGACCTTTAGATTCATTTATTTCGATATTATTATTATCATTCCACTATTATTTTATGAATGGCTTGCCTTGCAAGTGGTTTAGGCGCCATCACGATCGGTGGTGGTTTTGGGTCGTGACACATTTTGAGCTCTGTATTTCATTCTGCTATTTGAGACTTTTAGTAGATTCGTATGATGTATTATTACTTGCGTGTATGGTTGGTTTTAATTTTTGTGAAGTTCGGGATTGATTTGGAAGAGTAATTCTCAATTTGGAAGCTTAAAGTTAAAAGAGTTATTTAACAATTCGACCGGTCATTTTGTGCTTTAAGGTTTCGTTTAGTGGTTTGAGGTCTTGAGTATCTTCATAATGTGTATTATGACTTGCGTGCATGGTTGGACTTGATTTTCGGATGTTCCGGGATGAATTTGGATGAGTGATTCTCATATTAGAAGCTTAAGTGTGAAAATGTTTACCAAGGTTTGAATTTTTTGAAAACGATCCCAGAACAGTATTTTGATGACTCCAATAGGTTTGTATCAGGATTTTGGACTTGGGCGTATACCTAAAATCGAATTCGGAGATCCGTAGGTTGATTTGTGTTGTTTTACCGAAAGTTAGTAATTTAAATTCTTAGAATTTTTAAAAGTTTGACCGTATGTTGACTTCACAGCTACCCTATTTAGATTTATTTTTCGGGTCTGAATAGGTCCGTTTCATCATTTGGAACTTGTACACAAAGTTTGGTGTGAATCAGACTCGTAGTTGTGTTTTTAGAAGTTCTTGAGTTTCATGATGATTTCATGTGTTTTGGAGGTCCGATTCGTGGTTTCGGATGTTATTTTGATGATGATAATGCGGGTGAGTTCGTGTTATGTTTTTAGACCTGTGTTGATGTTTTGTTTGGGGCCCCGAGGGCTGGGGTGAGTCGGACGCGTATCGGAGTGTTTGGAAGAATTTTGCATTGCTGTCTTTGCATAGATGCTTCGGTCTCGCATTTTTGAGATATGGATCGCATTTGCGACTGTCGCAAATGCGAGGAAGGGATCACATTTGCGATAAAGGCTGGACTCTGTTAGGTTCGCATCTGCGAACTAAAAGTTCGCTTTTGTAATGAGGGCTTGGGATAGGCTAAGTCGCATTTGCAATCAATTTGATCGCTTTTGCGATATGTCCACAGTTTGCATTTGCGGACAAAATGTCGCATTTGCGACGTCAGTTAGGATGTGACGGATTCGCTTTTGCGAACCATTCTTCGCATTTACGAACCCCAGGTCGCATTTGCGGCACCTACAATTGGACAGATGAGGGACTGGATTTTTAGTCTTATTTTAACATCTTTGAACCTCAGCCTCGGTAGGAGGCGATTTGGAGAGGGTATTTCATCTACAAACTTTGGGTAAGTGATTCTAATCTATTTCTAATCATTTTGCATCAATATATCTTAGATTTTGACATCAAAATCATGTGAATCAAAGAGAAAATTTGTGAAACTTTGTTAAGTTTTTCAAAAAATAAGAATTTGAGTTTTGAAGTTGATTTGAAGTCGGATTTTGAAACTTATCACATATATGAACTTGTGGGGTCATGGGCAGTCGGAATCTACCATTGGACCAAGGTTTTGACCGGGCCGGCCCCTTGTTGACGTTTTGGAAGAAGTGTACAGATCATGGCTTTTCTCTATTATAATTGATTTTGCTTGCATTATTAGATATTATTGAGTCGATTTTGGTTAGATTTGAGCTGAGCGGAGGTGAATTATAAAGGAAAAGCTATTTTAGAATGTCTATTGAGGGCCTTTGAGGTAGGTATCTTGCCTAATGTGTGGGGAATACTACCCCGTAGGTATTGGTTTGTTTGCACTATTTGAATTACATGAAAGACGTGTACACGAGGTGACAAGTATGTACACGGCTTATATGAGAAAATTTGACCGACTTAGCCTCTTAGGTTCTCATGTTCATTAAAAATGAAGTTGTCTCATCATGTTATATCCTCCATTGGTAAATTTACCCTTACATGTCTTTTATTGAAGTTTATTGCTTCATGTTCTACCCTTGTTACCAAGTATGCTCTTATATTCCTTGATTGAAGTTGTTGCCTCTTTTATTGCCATGTTATCTCTTCTGTAAATGCTTATCCTTAATTGAAGTTATTGTTATCTCTTCCATGGTTTACTTATCCTTATCAAAATCATTGCTACATGTTATCTCTCATGTTGTTGAGTTACTCTTATTTGATATTGTTGTTACACACTATCTCGCTCATTATTGAGTTGTTCTTGTTTGAAACCATTATTATTTTTTATGTCTTTCATTGTGAGCTCGTTCTTCCATTCTTTGTGTTTAGAATTTTTGTGTTGATTTACTTGACGTACTCCCGTATTATTGTTGTTGTTGTTGCACTCAGTGTTGCTTAGCCGAGGGCTATGTGTGGTTGTGGTATTGGAATCCTTTTGAGAAAATATTATGGCATATGGGCACATGTGGTGTGAGTTGTTGTATTATGTTGCTATGTTTTTGGCACATGTGGTATTGTTGAGAGGATTGTCGGGGTGTTCGCACATGAGTTGTTCGTGCTATTGTTATTATTGATTTTTGCACATGCAGCGTGACAAGGCGGGCTATATATATATATATGTGTGTGTGTGTGTGTGTGTGTGTGTGCGTGTGTGTGGGTTTGTGCATGTGGCGAGACAAGGTGGGAATATTATTATGCGCGTGCGGCGAGAGAAGGCAGGCATTTACTTTTTTGTTGCGCACGTGGCGAGACAATGGGGGCTACATCGGGGATGATTTGTGATAACTTGTGGTGGCCTGGGGGATTGTTATTGATGATATTTGAGTAGTGGTGTGCCTACCTTGTGTGAGTCATGCATTTTACAATTTGTTGTGTTGTTTCCTATGTGTCATTCGTTGTCTCTACTCTTACTTGTTGACTTGAGCTATGATAAAACACTTGCACAAGCATATCCCTTATTAATCACACGTATCGGTTTAAGAAGATGAACCCTGATGTTTATTGATCATTTACATGTATTCTCGTACACTTGCCTTATATGTGAGAGTTGTACTATTGGCACATGTGTTGTCCATGCAGTTATGAGGTATTGGTATTGGTAGCACGTGAGTTGTCCATGCGGATATGAGATATTGTCACTGTCTTAGCATGCGAGTTGTCTGTGTAGATATGAAGAACTAATGGTATTGACATGTGAGTTATCCGTGTAGCAAGCTAGTTGTCCGTGCAGTTGTGAAGTTTAATGTGGGCACAAGATGCCAAGTGATTAGGGTTCGTGACTTGGGACCCGCAAATTATGGTTATAAGGTGTAGCATCTCAAGAAAATTCTTGTATAAATCTTGTGTGAAAGCAGTTGTTTATTGGGTTGTTACCTGTTTTTCCTTAATTGGTTTCATCAAACGTTTACTGTATTCAGCTTACTCTACGGCATTATTACCTGTTTGTTCCTTGTTGCTAATTGTTGCTTCTAGTTTTCTATTGCAAGTATTATTTGACGTTTCTACCATGCTTAGCTTTATATTTATATTATTTCCTATTAGTTTCACATTCATACTTGTATAGGTTACTATGTCTAGTGGGAGTCTTGACTATTCCTCGTCACTACTCGACCGAGATTAATCTTGATATATAATGGGTACCGATGTGGTGTACTCATGCTACGCTTGCTGCACACTTTTGTGCATATCCATGTACTTCGGAGCTTGGTGATCCATGTACTTCATAGGTGCTACGAGTCATAAGCAAGTTTAGTAGAGTCTTGCGGATCGGTATGGAGACGTTTGTACTTATCTTTGAGAGACTATGGAACTATTAAGAAACTTTACTCCTTTCATCGTATCGTGCGAGTTTATTGATTTAGGAGTTTGAGCCTTTGTCATTCTATTCTCTCACAGATGGTGAGAACAGGAGCTCAATTACTAATGACGCTACTCCCAGAGCTGCTGTTGCTAGGGGCTGAGGCAGAGGTAGAGGGAGAGATCGAGAAGGAGCGCGTGCTACAGTTAGAGCACCTGCCAGAGCAGCAGCCGAGGAGCCACCAGTAGCTCCGATTGGGGGACAGGCATTAGAGGCGCATGTTGCTACCCTGGGACTTCAGGAGACTTTAGCGGAGTTCCTGAGCATGTTTGGTACATTGGCTCACGCGGGATTGATTCCACATTGGTCAAGTTCCGTGTGTCATGCCAGTACAGCCTGTTATTCTAGTTCAGCCTGAGGTTAGGGCAGGGGCATCTTAGGAGGAGCAGCTGAGACTTAAGAGATTCAACAAGTATCTTCCTCCTACTTTTAGTGGCTTAGCATTAGACGATGCACACGATTTTCTAGAGAAGTGACATCGTATTCTTCGAACCATGGGTGTTGTGGGGACGAGCGAGGTTAATTTTACTTCATTCAAGCCGTCAGGAGTAGAGTATTAGTGGTGACGAGCTTACAGGTAGGGTAGCCTAGCCGATGAAGCTTCACTTTGATGGACTCAGTTTTCAGAGATGTTTATGAGGGGGTTTGTTCCCCAGACCATTTGGGATGCATGACGCGCGGAGTTCGAGCAGCTGCTCTAGGGTACTATGTCAATGTTAGAGTATGTTGTTAGATTCTGTGGTTTGTCCAGGCATGCACCTGCTTTGGTTTTTACAGTTAGAGAGCGAGTCCGCGAGTTCATTGAGGGGCTTGGTTATGGTATCCGGTTCAGCATGGCTCGAGAGTAGGAGATGGATGTTCCATTTCAGCAGGTGTTGACACTCAATTTTGGCCATTCGTATTTAAAATTAACCACTGCAGGCTTCAAAATCAAAAAATAATTAGAAAAATAATTTTTTGCGCATTATTTAGCTTTCATGCAAATTGTTGATAATTATTCCTAACTTTACAAAATATGAGAATTGTTATCATTTTATTGCAATTAGTTAAATACTACCATTTTTGTGTACTTTTCTAAATTTTAAATAATTTATTGATAATTGTCCTATTTTTCTAATATTAGGATATTCTATCAATTTATTGTCTTTTAAAAAAAATTTAGTACAACACAATTATAATAGTTACATTTTTAGACAAAATACTATAAGATTTTCTTAATTAAATAATTATTTTGATTTATAGCACAATCCAATAATTTCACAAAAGCCAGTAAAGTGTATTTTAAAATATGGATCAGGTCCAGTCAAATCTAACATCCTGTCGCATTTTATATGACAAGGCATCATGATTTGACTTGATATGACTTGAGTCATATTGATGAGACATGACTTGCTTTCAATTTTGACCACATATCTTATCTATATTTTACATATTTTATAACTAAACTTTGGTCCACATATTTTCCGTAACACACTCATTATAAAGTACAAAATGTACTACATACACATGAGGGACATCGGATTTTATAAGGGGGAGTTTGGAAACCCTAAAGATCATCTCTCATTCTCTCAATCTCTCATTTTGAGAGACAACAGCCGCCCAAGGCTCCTCTCTCCCCTTTCCCGTTTCTGCCATCTCCCTCCATTGCTGCCCGCCGGATTTCATCATCGGCGAGGTGTTGACACCAACCACGACCTCATCTCAGCCCCCTATCCGCTAACTTCTCTTATCGTTGCTGCGTCACTGTAACCACGGCAAAAACGACTAGATCTGGCCGGCTAAACCCACACCGGCACCGTCACTGCCTCACTCTCTCTCCCTCTATTTCTTTTATCAAAATCTATTGTTGAAGACTTGACGGAAACCATGATTGAGTTCCAGATTTGGCTGGTTCTTGGATTTTTCGGTGGCCCTCTTGGCGTCATTCTTGTGTTGCCCGATATGGTAGCGATGTCGGATTGCGCACATTTGGACGATTTTTCGTGTTTTCCGATGACCTCTTTGATGCTTGTTTTGGC
Source organism: Nicotiana obtusifolia (assembly GCA_002018475.1). Classification (NCBI taxonomy): domain Eukaryota; kingdom Viridiplantae; phylum Streptophyta; class Magnoliopsida; order Solanales; family Solanaceae; genus Nicotiana; species Nicotiana obtusifolia. The sequence continues at coordinate 128,638 of MCJB01026816.1, read as the reverse complement.
CGAGAAAATGCTACTTAACAGCCCTCTTTACTTGCTATGGTCTTTTTATTTCACTTTCTTTACTAATCCGAATGATGAAGCCAAATAATAATAATGAAATAAATCAAAATGATTTTCCAAATTGTTATTTATTGATTTCTGCCATGAATGCTGATGCTGTGTTTGTGACATTTGGCTGTTTGCTTGATGTTTTGAGGGCTGATAATGTTTATTTTCTGTTTTGGGACATTGCCGATGCTAAGGCGATTTCAGCCTTGTGATTTGTTGCCTTTGATATCCCTTTGTTCGTCGCCGTTCTTGAGGTTACAAGATTGTTGAGCATTTGCTTTGACATTATATTTCCATTCGGCCAGTTCCTATATCAACTTGTTCTCCTATGGACATTGAAGATTCGGTCATTTTGGAACTCTAAGATGTTGATCTATCTAGTGCTGGTTACTGACTGTTTACGTGTACTCTTTCATTACTAGATATGCTAATTGTGGGCAGATGCTATACAATAGGGCCAATGAGAATAAAATTTTTGAGGACTTGTGATGATTCCTTCTTGATAAAGGACAAGATACTACACTGTCCCTCGGATTCGGAACGAAATATATTTATGAGGCGATGATGAAAGCCAACGAAAAATAAAAGACGAGAATGTGAACATCTGTGCTGCGGAAGGCAACACGGTTGGCCACCGGAGTTACAACCAAATCGGTATTTGTATTCTAATATCTTATTGCTATACAGTATACACCATCTGAGCCTCCAAAAATATTTTAAAATTATTTTCTAAAATTAATTTTCAAAAACAAAAAATAACATTTCAAATCATTTAAAAGAAGAAATGAAAAATAATCTTTTATAAAGGTATTTTCAAAAGAAAATTATTTCAAAATTAGTAATATTTTATTTATTTTACTTTATATTATCTTACTAATAATTTTGCTTCTCTCTTGTGAGGTACTTCATTCGAAACGCTTCGGAAAGCTGACGCTTGGAGACGAAGCATACCCCGTCAAACTCTCAACCTCGTTACATCTCGTTCTTGGTTGTACTCAAGACACAAGTATAGTAAAATAGTAGTAGATGTCGTATTTACTTTTATTTATCTGCAGAGCTTAGGCTCACTTGTATGTGCTAGATTAACTAGAATATCATGCTTAGGTAATAATCAATCTAATCACCTAAACTCTGGTTAATAATAGTTCATATCGAGTACTTACATCTTAGACATGCTCTCATGATTGGTTTTTTATTTTTTTATTTTTTATTGGTTAAATAGAATTTTATTAATAGAAGCATAATACAAAAGTGGAGGGGGACATAAACCTTACCTCCAATACAAAAGTGTACACTTAGTCATCCAAGTGTGATAACTAAATATATCTAAAATGTGGTAATGTGTTAGAATTATGGTAATGTGGTGATTGTCTATTTTAAAATGATAGACAATCGCATGTAAAAAAAATAGAGTAAAGTTGTTCTAGGTCAGTTATACAAAAGATACATATGTTCCTGCTTCTATAGTGTGATTTAGGGAAGTGGTCCCTCATATGTACATCTGATAGCCAAAAAAAGATTTTTGAAGTTCTCAAGAGAGTGAAAAAAGGGTGCAAGCTATTTTCAATTTTGCTTGGACAAGAAAAGCCAAGTTGACGATGACTGTATATCAGTTGAGAGTTGTTGTCTTCTCTTGTCTCAGTCTGATGATGTTCCATGATTGTTTTCCAATCTCGTGGTGTCTGCTGGATAGTACTGTTGTGATGCTGAGTGGAAATATGTCTACAGTACGATGGAAGGTGCTGAGTTCCTATGACATGAAGTTGCTGGTGAGTTGAGTGTAGTATGTGCTTGTCCTTGCTTATGTACTGCTTTTTGTCGATTGAATGTTTGTTGAAAGTGAGTGCTGGGGGAGTCCATGATGATTGAAATGAATTGTTGCTGCTCTTGTATGTGTGCTTCCTCTGCTCTTGAAAATGCTGCTGCTATGCTATACTGTTGTGTGTATCCTTGTTCTTGTGGTGAGTTGGGTGTAGTTTGTGCTTGTCCTTCCTTATGTACTGCTTTTTGCTGATTGAATGTTTGTTGAAAGTGAGTGGTGGGGGAGTCCATGATGATTGAAAAGGATTGTTGCTGCTCTTGTATGTGTGCTTCCTCTGCTGGTAAAATGCTAGCTGAGTTGCTCTGTCCTGAAACTGCTACTGCTGTGCTATACTGTTGTGTATATTCTTGTTCCTGTGCTGCTTCTTATGGGAGTCTGTTGGTGTTTCAGTTTCCTGTGATGGCTATTGGCTTTGTGGATTGTTGATGTGCTGTTGAATAGAATCAGGTTTCCAGTATTGCAATGTGACTGGGTATTTTGTTTGAGTAATTTGGTTGTGCTGAATAGAGTGTAGGCTGTGCTTGTCATTCCTCTCGTGATTGGTTTGAGTAATTTGGTTCATGTTTAATTAGTTAATTCGGACTAGTTAGCTTAACTTGAATAAACTTACGTTTGTGAATAATTTACTTAAGTTTAGTATAACTTTGGTATATTTAATTACTATGGAATTTTTCCCTACTCTTAAGACATCTTCTACTCACACGTTCAAATTCATTTTTGTGGATAATTCACTAGCTAGCAATGCGATTATAAGGTATTAGCCCTAGTTATGTGTGAAGTTTTACTCATAAAAATAATTTATTTTATTTAACACATAGTCATTCATTGAAAAATTGTTCTTTTCTTACTTGTATATTCTTGACAAGTCTCCCTGGGCCCTATTTACTCAACTAACTCTTTAGGATAAAATCTTGATCATTCTACTGTCACATGTAAGAATTATGTGAATAATTTATTTCTTGTGCTCCCCATTTAGGATAAATTTTCTACTTTATTTGATTGATTCTTTTAAGTCAATTCATGACTGTTTTTATTCGAAGGTAATTCTTCACCTTTTATTATATGTATTCAGTTAAGATTAATCATGTGTAGATAAATCACTTGGCTTCAATTGTAAATCAAAGGTTTCCTCGTACCTTACTTCAAATTCAATTCTCTAAATCAAACTCTGAAAACATTTTTTTATTAATTTGCTTTGCATATTCTATTATACATATATTATCATAAATAAAATAGTCATGTTTTAAATTACATTGGCTGCTCTTTGCTCTTTGGTAGGAATCTTCGTAAGAAAGTTAATCATTTGAGTGGCTTAGGCTTTGTAGTTATTTGCGCTTGGCTCAAATGTGGTGTTTCAAGACCATGACTTTAAAGATAGTCTTTAATTACTCATTGAATGATAGCTCATTTTTTCGCGTTAAATTTTTTTTGTGCTGATGGGATAATTTTCTATGTCATAAACATTTTGATACATTCTTCCTATACCACATTCATTCTTTAATCATCAAAATAATTCTTTCACTTTGCTCATTATACATCGAGATAATTCTTTCAACACTTTTTGATCGAATTACTTGCTAAATACCTGCTCATGTGCAAATAAATACTCTTTTCCCTTTTTCTCAACTAATTTTTGAACAGGTGCGATGCACGTGTATCTCATGCTAAGCAGTTTTAAAATGGTACAAATGATATTAAAATAAGTCTACAATGAATTACATGAAATTTGAAGGGAAAAATATAAATTCAAACTAATGAATCCTAATTTTCTCATCATGATGATTTCTTTATAGTGAAAGGTGTAATTTTTTTATTACATCACTATTGCAGGGACAATCTTTATTTTTAAAGAGTTTCTTGACATTTAATGTATCTCGAGTAGGCCTCTTAAGACTTAAGAACTTTTTCGACCATGTTCGTTTGCACATAATATCAAACTCCATATTGTGCTTGCTTGTAAGCTTAATACATGTTTGCTTACTCTATGAAGTTCTCATTGTTTTAAAAGTGTCTATCATATGGTTCATCATGTTTTTCTAGCTATTATAATTATTATTTTAAATGTTACTATCCTACGTTTGAAAAACCTAATAAAGGATAGCCAAGGGTTTTTAAAACTATACCTAATTATTAACCATCAATGAAATTTACAAATTGGAGCACGATGCATGATTGAAATTAAAATAGCTTTGATATAAATAGAAACTAAGCCATACTCATGAATTTATATTCATAATTAAGTGGAATAAAGAAATAAAACAAATGTATTAGTGAAAATATTTTTATTTTTTTGTCTTTAAACAATAAAATAGAAATATAATATTTGTAGCAGCAATATAATATTTTCTAGCTATAAACTTTAGGAATGTTTTAAACGGACCCAAATACCTAATCTAGATCATGTTTTCCTTGCTGACAAGTCCCGAGTATAGTCTCTTCTTCTTAATTTTCCACAGTGCTTGACTCAATAGCTTCTAAATGTTTAATGCCAATACTCGCTTGTCTTATCATTTCTTCGCTCATCACAAGTACAATCATTCACCTATGTCCTCACCTCGTTTCTTTTATCCACTTATCTTCATATATATCTTGTTTTTCTTTGAAGTTTGAAATTAAACTTACACTGGAAATGACAACATGAGTTATGAACCAAGAAATCACAATACATAACTAAGAAATCAGAAATATAAGACTCAGTAGGAACAAACTCAATCACAAAGGGTAGCTGAACTAAGGAGACAGACAGAACCGAAGAGCAATATTCTAAGACATTCTTCTTTTGTCGTTTCAGTAATTACGACTGGGGAGCTTCCAGCATCATTGACTCTTTCTTCCAAAGCTATTTATCATAGGTAAAGAATTAGTTCAAGAATAGAGTTCAAATTTATTCTTTTTTGAATTACATTACTAAATGGGAGAATAAGAATCGAGTATAAGTTTGTTTTTTCTAATTACGTTACAAAATGGGAGAGTATGAAGATAAATATAGTTATAATTAAGACTTGTACTCCGTAGCATTAATTCAAGAATCAGACGTGGCATTCACTAAATTTGTATTGATCTAATTCTAATGCATCCGTTTTTTAAAATAATTCTTTTCCACCATTAAGTACATCAATAAGAATGGTCATTGAAATAAGATATGCATTAAAGATGAATTTGACTCATATTGTATCCTTAATTATAGCTCCTCTAACTCCCAATTGTTCATGTATGGTTGGTAATGGGAAAAAATAGTTTGCAGGATATAATTTATCATACTATACTACCGGTTTGCAAGAGAAAATTTAGTGTTAAAATATAATGGTATAAGTGTTCATCAGTATTACAAGAATATTTTCGTCTTTTAACTTTTCAACTGGGTGTTCATGCTTTTAATATAGTATGATCCTTTAGTATAGGTTTCTTTTTGCTGTGGTCATTCATCTAAAGTTCTAAACTCTAATTATCAGTCTTCTTACTTTAACTTTATTCTTCTAAGCTCAAGATTTTATTCAAACATTTTGAGTTAACATGCATTCTTTAGGTACAATTCTTTTCATATTATTCAAATTACACTAAAATACCATTCTTTAAAATCCTTTTAGTTCTTTCACATACTGCACTTTGTTACACATATATTTGTCATATATTTTGCTATTCTTGTTTAGAACTCACTTTACACTCAGCTTATCTTTTGGAGTACTATTCCCTTGTCCATTTTACATGTATTTCTTACGAGCCAATATATTTCAATCATTTCATTTCAAAAACATGAAAAAGTACTTGCATACTTCGTCTGCCCATAATTCATTATATATTTAATATCATTACTGTTTATTCTGGTACACATTAATCATTCTCTTGTTCTTTGTAATAGTTGTGAGTATTTACTAATTATCTTTGTATCTTCCCTCCCTTATTTAATCGACTCCACTGGAACCACATTTTGTGGATCTTGAGGAATGCCTGACACCTTCCCCTCGAGATAACTTGAACCCTTACTCAGAATCTCAATAGTTTCGTGGACCATAGTCGAAGTGTACTTTATATAGTATAATATAGGTGTCCTAGTGTACCTTAAATACTAGATGGCGATTCTAAACTTCAATTAACCTTCTAGAGTACTATAAGTTATAGTTTGTTTTGACTTATGCAAAATAGGGTTCAACAACATGGCGGCTCTGCTTGGGATACTTTAGGTTCAAATCACAGCGGCATTGATCAATTACTCGAGGGATTACAAGTTCTCCAATACTCCAACTTCTATTCTTTTTGTCACATGTTTCAAGTCGTATGTTCTCTGCTTCAACTTGTATATTCTTTGCTTTGAATCTTATATTCTCTACTACAAGTCCTATATCCCTCGTTGCATGCTTCAAGTAATCTATTCTTTGTCATTCGATTCAAGTGGTACATTCTTTTCATGTGAGTCAAGCAATATATTCTTGTTATGCACTTCTAGTGGTATATACTTTGTCATGTGCGTCAAGCGGTATATTCTTTGTTGTGTGCTTCAAGCCGCATATTCTATGTTGCTTGCTTCAAGTTGTGTATTCTCTGTTGCGTGCTTCAAACTGCATATTGTTTTTCATGCCTATGTTGTGTGTTCCGTTTTACACATACCCATGTTGTATATGCTTTCATAGATGCCCATGTTGTATATTCTATGTCACATACTTATGGTACTACCTTATCGAGTTGTCATCACTTTTCTATCAACTCTTGGTTGTGCACAATCACACACAAGTCACGCGAGGGTCATCTTTTCATCCCTCCGAACCTCCTTTCAAAAATCTCTAATTTCAATGATTGGCTTACGAGGTTAACTACGAATCATCTTGTAGTTGTCCTTAACTCATGCTCGAATCTAGGTAAATCTACTCTTAGAATTCCTAGATCACTGTATATATCTTGCAGCTTGCTTTAGCTAGATTAATTGTTACATATGCTTTGCTTGCTACATATTCTTTTTCTGATGTATGTTATTTATCTACTACATATGTCTTCTACTTGTTATCCACAACTAGGTCCTCCTAGTATGACTAAACTCTGGTTGACTTGTTATGAACCTTCGACCATTAAAACACACATGCCCATTCCGATCTTCATGATCATCCCAATAATCATACCATCATCTGGATTCTACCAGCCTTTTCAAAGATACATTGATTTTTCTTAGAATATCTTCCACTAATTCGATATATCCTTCTCAATCAAACTTTACATTTCACTGACTTCCATCATTCGAAACAGGTCCATGCGCTATGCTACCATCTATCTCTTATTCGAGAGTTACCAGTCTTCACCCACCCACCCAAGAATTCTCATTCAAATTTACATTTCTTCTCAAGGAACAATCACTCATTCATAATAACCATACAAATCCCATAGTTCCAATAGTTTGTCCCAACTACATTTTTGACTGATTCTTGCTTTTGCATGATACGTAGGCACTATATAAGGGTTCGGTTTTCCAATTGTTTCAAAAATTTCCTGATTACTGAAAAATGGGGCAGTTCTTTTGGAACAATGCAACAATGCTCTCAACCCAGAAACCTCCGAGAGCATCAGCAAAATTTCACCCAAAATCTTAACATCAAAATGCCATGCCAACCTTACTTTGACCCTGACTCGACTTAAATCACAACATATGAGATGCAAGTCCTTTCTTCAAAACATATGGCTACAGAGTCATGGTGTTCACTCCCACTTCGCAAATTCAAAGATTCAATACAAGTCAACCCATTTTGTTATAGGGGCAAGTTGTAAATCAGCCTCTGAGAAGTGTCATGCTCGCACGACTCGGATAAACAAAGAAGAACAAGCGAAGACTCAAGTCAACACGAATCAATTTCCCTCCCCCGAACTAAGAATCTTTCTTTGGACACAAGAGGGACAATAAAAATTTCGGAACCATCATGGAATGCCGCCATCGCATTTCCGGTCACAACCGGATACACCACTGCTTGCACGACCTAACTCTGCTCCCTCTTAACTCAATTACTTCACCTAAGAGGGACTCTAACATTTTCTCCTCCGAGTTTTGCAGGTATGTCATCCTGGCCACTTCACGGGAGATATCATCTGGACTCGGACTTGATGGAACATCAGTTAGATAGTCATCTGTACTTGGTTTGGTTTGGGAATGTAAGTTGTCTCTATGAATGATATAATTATGCACGTGAGTTGTTCGTGCAGCGTGCAAATAAGGATCCATCCCCCTAAGGCCTTCCTCTCATGTTTCTCCTTGATAACGTACACGTGAATTATGAAATTGATCAGTGTTTGGACTTTGTGTATCTTCTCAATATGCAAAATCCTTGGATTTATACATGTTTTAACAACATATCTTCTCTATATGCGAGCCTCCGAATCTATATATGCCTTTTATGCAAATTTTCTCCATATGATGATTTAGTCGATATAGTGATTCACGATACATGTCTTTTTGTATGCCGACTCTATATAACTTGATTTGCTATTCTTGTGTATCTTATCTATATGCTAAACTGTTAGCTTGATTACCATGCTTAGATTCTGGTGTTGTGTTATGTACAAATATATTCATGAACTGTACAGGTTTGGTTAGTAAGTATCATTTACCATTCTCGCCACTACCTCACCGAGGTTAGTCATGATACTAACTGAGTACATGAGATCAGTTGTGCTCATAATAAACTCTACATATAACTTTGTAGATATAGGAGTTTGGCCCAGTTGAGCATTGGGATTCATGGTTGTTGCTATGGAGATCGAGGTAGATCTGCCCCCTGATCGCAGTCCCTGATATCTCCTTCTATCTTTTAACTGTTGTTATCGACTCGGACAGTGTTGTATTGTCAAACTTGTATTCTTATGTTAGAGCTCATGATTCATTGTTACTAGTTTCAAGGAAATTATTGTATTTATTTGATATTTATCCATGCTATTAGAACTTTAGACTCTTTTATTGTTCAACTATTATTTTATGAATGGCTTGCCTCGCAAGTGGTTTAGGTGCCATCATGATCAGTGGCGGTTTTGGGTCGTGACACATTTTGAGATCTAGCATTCCGTTCTACAATTTGAGACTTTTAGTAGTTTCATATGATGTATTATTACTTGCATGTATGGTTGGTTTTAATTTTTGAGAGGTTCGAGATTGATTTGGAAGAGTTATTCTTAATTTTGAAGCTTATAGTTGAAAGAGTTGTGTAGTAAACCGACATGTCGCTTTGAGCTTTAAGGTCCCGTTTAATGGTTTGAGATCTGTAGTATCTATATAATGTGTATTATGACTTGCGTGCGTGGTCGGACTTGATTTTCGGATGTTCCGGGATGCATTTGGATGAGTGATTCCCACATTAGAAGCTTAAGTGTGAAAATATTGACCAAGGTTTGACTTTTTTTAAAACGACCCCAGAACAATGTTTTGACGACTCCAATAGGTTTGTATCATGATTTTGTACTTAGGCATATGGCCGAAATCGAATTCAGAGATCCGTAGGTTGATTTGTGTTGTTTTGCCGAAAGTTAGCAATTTAAACGCTTCGAATTTTTACAAGTTTGACCGTATGTTGACTTCATAGCTATTGTCACGACCCAATTTCTCCCATAGGCCGTATAGCGCCCAACGTTACCGCTAGGCAAGCCAACCGTGAACTAACCGTGTGATTGTTTATTTTAACTGTTTAGAAATAGTTAATTATAAATAATTGAATATATGAGATGTGAAAATTTAGTAAAATGAGAGATAACAAATTTTAAGAGAAAATAAAATGAAGTAAATAACCAAAAATCATCAAGTGTCTACTAGCATGATCTCTAAGACAAGGTGTCATAAGTGTATGAGCTACAAGTAGAATATACAAAAATACTACACTACTATCTGTAGTGAAATAGATAGAAAGTAAAAGCAAAAGGAAGACTTCGGGTGCTAAAGAATGGGCTCGGAAAGCAGCTCACTACAAAGTCTCGTGGAAATCAAGGATACGCGCCGTACTGATAACCAGATGTACCTGCCTCATATCTGCACGATTAGTGTAGAAGTGTAGCGTGAGTACATAAAATACATGTACCCAGTAAGTATCTAGTCTAGCCTCGAATAAGTATTAACGAGGAGTCGACTTCGACACTTACTATGGGTTAACAATAATATAAAGAAATTATAATTAGCCATGGGCTATATAAATACAGCTGAAAACTCAATAACAAGAAATAAATAAACAATTCTTTCACTAATAATAAATCCCAAATTAATTTCCTTCAGTTAACAAATTAATCTCTCGAGCCAATGAAACAATATCACTTATAATTGGGCTCGAAGAATTATTACGCACGAATTATGCCAAGGTCGTACGGCCCGATCCAATATAAAAATATATAAATTGTGCACTGTCGAGGGTCAAACGGCACGAATCATAGATGCATCTATTCTACTGCCGAGGCGTTCTGCCCGCTCCATAAAAGGAAAACAAATACTTTATAGACAACCGGTTTAAAGATTATTAAGAGGCTAATATTCAAAGAAACATCAATCCTCATTAATTGTCAAGTAACCTGTCCAAAACTCAAGTAAATGAAATTCGACCTTTTACAATTCCTTCAAGTTCCAACATGATTTAAGCACTTAAATTAACAAGTAGGATGCAAACATCGCAAGAATAGAATGATTTGGGTCCTAAAATACCTGGACATAAGCATAATTAGTAGCCACGCACGGACTCTCATCTCATCGTGCGCATGTTGCCCCCACAAATAGAAGCACATATTAATTCATTTCACCAATGGGGTTAATTCCCTCTTACAAGGTTAGAAAAGAGACTTGCCACGTCTCAAAGCTTACTTTCCGGTCCACAAATGTTCTTTAAACCCTCAATTTCGTGCCAAACGACTCGAAACTAGTCAAATGTTATATAAAATCATCAATACATGTTCAAAAGTTCATATCCTAACTATTATAGTGATAACCCAACCCCAATTGAAACTTGCTAAAATTCACCCTTCGGGTCCATTTTTGAAGAAAGTTGTTACCCATAACCTTACGAACTCAAATACATAATTTTCACTAAATTCCATAACCATTTTTGTAGTTAATTCTCATTTTTATCAAAACTTAGGTTTTTTTATCTAAACCCATGATTTCACAAATTTTACATGTTAAATCTACCCATAATCTATGTATTTAACTCAAATTGTGTAGAAATCACTTACCTCAAAGTGTTAGGTGAAAGCCCCTCTCTAAGAGCTCCAAAAATCACCTAAAGAATGAAGGAAATGAGTCAAAAATTGTTTAACTCTCGACTTAAATGAACCCTTCTGCCCAACGGTATTTCCGCACTTGCGAGAAGACTTGCGCTTCTGCGGGACCTAATCTATGGCTATCCTTGCTTCTGCGGGACCGCTTTTGTGGCTGTTCTTGCGCTTCTGCGGCTCCATGTATCTTTTCTACATCTGCGACCATGGCCAGGCTGCCTCTTTTCTGCATCTGCGGACTCCTCCACCTCAGAAGTGGGTACGCTTCTGCGGACTATGCATCTCTTCTGCAGTGCCTGCCGACCCCTCCTCTTTCCGCTTCTACTGCTCCACCGCAGGTGCGAATGCACCAGATGACAGGCACCAACTACTCCTCTCCGAAGAAGCTAACAAGCCCAACCCCCCGAATCCTGTACAGGGCCCCCGAGGCCTCGACCAAATGTACCAACGGGTTCGTGAACATAAAACGGACTTGCTCGCGCCCTCGGAATGGGGAAAACAACACCAAAACTAAGAATCACACCCCAAACCAAATCGATTCAACTTAGGAATTTCAAGTTCTTCCAAATTACTCTGAAAGCGTCGAATCCTACTTAAATTACTCCTAATGACACAAATTTTGCGTGCAAGTCTTAAATCACCATACAAAACTATTCACGGTCTCGGAATCACAATTGGACCTTGATAATACAAAAACCTACTCGAACCAAATTTAAAGAATGTAAAACCTTCAATGAGCCAACTTTCACTATTAGGCGCCGAAATGCTCCTGGGTCATCCAAAATCCGATCCGAATATACGCCCAAGTACGAAATTATCATACGAATCTATTGGAACCGTCCAGTCTCGGTTCCAAGATCCTTTACCCAAAACATTGACCAAAGTCAAACTTAGCCTTTTTTGCTAACCTTAAGGAACCAAGTGTTCCGATTTCAACCCTATCCCTTCCAAATCCTGAATTAACCCTCCCCACAAGTGATAAAATAGTACAAGCACATACGGGGAGTCTTATTTAGGGGAACGGGGTTCGAGAAAGCAAAATGACCGGTCAGGTCGTTAAATTCTCCACCTCTTAAACAAACCTTCATCCTCGAATGGGTCTAGAATCATACCTCGAGTGCTAAACAAGTGTGGATATCTACTCCGCATGTCCTCCTTGGCCTCCCAAGTCGCCTCTTCGACTGGTTGGCCCCTCTACTGATCCTTTGCAGCGGAGATCCTCTTGGACCTCAACTGGCGAACCTGCCTATCAACAATGGCAACTGGCTCCTCTTCATAACCCAGGCTCTCATCTAAGTGAATCGTGCTTAAGTCTAGGCATGATACCTCCGGAGCATAGACACGTGGAAAACTGGATGAACTCCTGATAGACTGGGAGGCAAAGCAAGGTCATAAGGAACCTCCCCAACTCGTCTCAACACCTCAAATGGACCTATAAACCTTGGGCTCAACTTGCCTTCTTCCCGAACCTCATGATCCCCTTCATCGGTGAGACATTCAAGAGAACCTTGTCGCCCACCAAAAATGATAACTCACGCACCTTCTCATCCGCGTAACTCTTCTGTCTGGACTGTGCTATGCGAAGTCGCTCCTGAATCAACTTTACCATTTCCAAGGCATCCTTCACCAAATCAGTACCATATAACTTAGCCTCGCCGGGCTCATACCATCCGATGGGAGAACGACTTTGCCGGCCATATAAAGCCTCAAACGGAGCCATCTCAATGTTGGACTAATAAATGTTGTTGTAAGCAAATTCGGCCAAATGCAAGAATCGATCCCACTGACCTCCAAATTCAATCACACACGCTCTGAGCATGTCCTCCAAGATCTAAACTGTCTGCTCCGACTTCTTGTCGGTCTGTGGATGAAAGGTTGTGCTGAGCTCTACCCTTGTGCCTAACTCACTCTGTACTGCTCTCCAGAAATGCGAAGCAAACTGAGGGTCTCATATGATGGAAACAGGCGCACCATGCAACCCCCGGACTATCTCCTAAATATAAATTTGGGCCAACCTCTATGAAGTATACGTAGTCACAACCGGAATGAAATGTGCCGACTTGGTCAACCTGTCGAAAATGACCCAAAATGCATCAAACTTCCGCAAGGTCCGCGACAACCCAACTATGAAGTCCATAGTAATGAGCTTCCACTTCCACTCAAGTATAGTCATCTACTGGAGTAGGCCACCCGACCTCTGGTGCTCATACTTAACCTACTGGCAATTTAGACACCTCACAACATACTCAACTATGTCCTTCTTCATCCGTTGCCACCAATAATGCTGTCTCAGGTCGCGATACATCTTTGAAGAATACCGAGAATTGTGTGCCTCCTACAGAATCCTCTCCCCCAAGCCATCAAAATTAGGAAAACCATAGATGACCCTGGAGTGGCAGAATAACGTCCTCGCTGATAATAACCTCCTTGGCACCACCATGTAGTACCGTCTGTTTGAGAACCAACAAGTGCGAATCATCAAATTGGCGAGCCTTGATCTCCTAAAACACATGCAAAAACTCGACTGGGCTCCGAAATATCCAGCCTCACAAGTTGGTTAGCCAAGGAATGAATGTCCAGGGCTAGTGTCCCCTCCTCTACTAAAATGAAGGCTAAACTACCCATACTCTCTGCCTTTCTGCTCAAGGCGTCTGCAACTGCATTTGCTTTACCCGGGATGATAGAGGATGGTAATATCATAATCCTTTAGTAATTCAAGTCACCTGAACTGCCTCTAATTGAGATCCATCTGCTTGAACAAATGTTGCAAGTTACGATGATTGGTGTAAACCTCACAAGACACCCATAAAGATAATGCCTCCAGATCTAAAGAGCATGAACAATCGCGGCCAACTCTAAATCATGTACAGGGTAATTCTTCTCATGGGGCTTCAGCTGACACGAAGCATATGCAATAATTTGCCCCTCCTGCGTCAATACACAACCCAAACCAATGCGTGAAGCATCGCAATACACAGTGTAGGTGCCGAAGTCAAAGCTGTCTTGAGCTTCTAAAAGCTCGCCTCACAAACATCAGACCAACAAAATGAAGCACCCTTCTCGGTCAATCTAGTCAAAGGTGCGGCGATACATGAGAAGTCCTCCATAAATCGGTGACAATTACCTACTAACCTTAAGAAGCTCATGATCTTAGTCACCGTGGTTGGACGAGGCCAACTCTCAACTGCGTCAATCTTCTTGGGATCCACCTTAATACCCTCGCCTGATACAACATGCCCCAAGAATGCTATAGAATCTAGCCAAAACTCACGCTTGGAGAACTTAGCATATAGCTTATGTTCCCGCAAGGTTTGAAGCACCACTCTCAAATGCTGCTGGTGCTCCTCCATGCTACGCGAGTAGATCAAGATGTCATCAATGAGGACAATGACAAACGAATCAATATATAGTCAGAATACCCTATTCATCAAATCCATAAACGCTGTCGGGGCGTAAGTCAAACCGAAGGACATCACTAAAAACTCATAATGGCCATAAATACTCCATAAAGTAGTGTTTGGAACATCCGAATCCCGAATCTTCAACTGACGATATCCCGATCTCAAATCGATCTTAGAAAATACCTTGGCACCCTGCAACTGGTCAAACAAATCATCAATCCGCGGCAACGAGTACTTGTTCTTGATGGTGACTTTGTTCAACTAGCGGTAATCAATGCACATCCGCATAGTCCCATCTTTCTTCTTCACAAATAACACTGGTGCACCCCAGGTGATACACTTGGTCTGACAAACCTCTTTGCTAGCAACTCCTCAAGTTGTTCCTTCAACTCCTTCAACTTCTTTAGAGCCATGCGGTACAGTGGGATAGATATAGGCTGGGTACCTTGAGCCAAATCAATACATAAATTGATATCACGATCCGGTGGCATGCCTGCAAGATCAAAAGGAAATACATCGGAGAACTCCCGAACTACGGGCACTAAACCGATCGCCGGAGTCTCTGCAATAGTGTCCCGAAAATAAGCTAGATAAGCCAAATAACCCTTCTTGACCATGTGTCGAGCCTTCATAAAAGAGATGATCCGACTAGGTGTGCTGACAATTGAACCCTTCCACTGCAATCTAGGAAACTCTGGTATTGCCAAGTTAACAGTCTTGGCATGGCAATCAAGGATGCCGTGATATGGAGATAAATAGTCCATGTCCAGGATGACCTCAAAGTCTGTCATATCAAGCAGCAAAAGATCCACTCTAGTCTCATTACCACAGAAAGGTAACAACACCGGACAGATAGACCCGATCCACAACAACAAAATCGCCCACTGAAGTGGACACATAAATAGGAATACCCAAGGACTCATGAGGAACATCCAGGAAATGAGCAAACGAAGATGACACATATGAATAGGTAGACCCTGGATCAAATAATACTGAAGCATCCTTACCTTATACAGAAATAGTACCTGTGATCATGTCATCTGAGGCCACTGCATCTGGTCTGGCCGGGAAAGCATAAAATCTAGTTGAAGCGCCACCTGATTAGTCTCCACCTCTAGGACGGTCCCTACCTACTTGCCCTCCGCCTCTGGGCGGCCGGACAGCTAGTGCGGCTACTGATGCTGTAATAATAGGCTGAGAACCCTGCTGCACAGCCTTGCCCCGAAGCGTGGGGCAGAACCTCCGCACATGGCTGAAATCCCCGCAGTCAAAACAACCTCTCGGTACAATAAACTACTGACCTGAAGTTTGACCTTGATGGCCTGAATACCCATTGGAGGAACCCTGAATAGCTGGTGGGCGGTAGGAACTCTCTGGCATGGCGCTGAAATAAGGTCGCACTGGAGGACCACGAGGAGGCGGCGGTGCTGGATATGTGGGCCTGCTAGGCTTTCCCCTCCCAAACTGACATCTACCCCCAAAAGGAGCACCACTGAACCCTCTTAAATAACGAAATCGCTTGTCCCGCTACATCTACTTTCGGCCTGCTGCCGATAACCCTCAATCCGCCGAGCTATCTCCACAACTAGTTGGTAAGAAGTTCCCAGTAAGTATCTAGTCTACCATCGAAGAATTAGTGACGAGGGATCGACTTCGACACTTACTATGGGCTAACAATAAAATACCGAAATTATAATTAGGCATGGGCTATATAAATACAGCTGAAAACTCAATAAAAAGAAATAAATAAACAAATCTTTCACAAATAATAAATCCCAAATTAATTTCCTTCATTTAATAAATTAATCTCTCAAGCCAATGAATAAATATCAATTATAATTAAGCTCATAATATTATTGCACACGAATTATGCCGAGGTCTTACGGCTAGATGCAACATAAAAATATATAAACTGTGCATTGTCGAGGGTCGAACAGCACGAACCATAGATGCATCTATTCTACTGCCGAGGCGTTCGGTCCACTCCACAAGAAGAAAAACAAAAACTTTATAGACAACCAGGTCAAAGATTATTAGGAGGCTAATATTCAAAGATACACCGATCCTCATTAACGGTCAAGTAACCCGTCCAAAAATCAAGTAATTGAAATTCGATCTTTTACAATTCCTTTATCAAGTTCCAATATGATTTAAGCACTTAAATTAATAAGTAGGGTGCAAACATCACAAGTATATCATGATTTGGTTCATAAACTACCCGGACATAAGCATAATTAGTAACTACGCACGGAATGTCGTCACCTTGTGCATACGTAGCGCCCACAAATAGAAGCACCTATTAATTCATTTCACCTATGGGTTAATTCCCTCTTACAAGGTTAGAAAAGAGACTTACCTCGTCTCAAAGCTTACTTTCCAGTACACAAATGTGCTTTAATCCCTCAATTCGGTGCCAAACGACTCGAAACTAGTCAAATATTATATAAAATCATCAATACATGTTCAAAAATTCATATCCTAACTATTAAAGTGATTACCCAACCCCAATTGAAAACTCCTAAAATTCACCTCCGGTACCACGTGTCCGGATTCCGAAAATTTTTGAAGAAACTTGTTACCCATAACCTTACAAACTCAAATATATAATTTTTACAAAATTCCATAACCATTTTCGTGGTTAAATCTCATTTTTATCAAAATCTAGGTATTTTAATCTAAACCCATGATTTCACAAATTTTACATGTTAAATCTACCATAATCTATGTATTTAACTCACATTGTGTGGAAATCACTTACATCAAAGTGTTAGGTGAGAAGTCCTCTCTAAGAGTTTCAAAAATCGCCCAAAGAATGAAGGAATGGCATTAAATGCCTGACAACCATCAGTGGGCCGTCCCTGGATGCGAAATGCCGTTGAGCTACTATAAGTATCCCCCTCCTTTGTTCATTTTAACTTTGCATCCAAAGCTTCTACCCTCGTACCTTTAAGATTTCAATACATTTTAGCACTTTTACCCCAGTTATTCGAGGTCCTTTGCAAGAATTAATCCATCTCCATTCTCATGCTCAAGAGTCTAATCCTTCAACTTCCTTTCTTTCTTCTCCTTTCTCAGATTTCATCCATTTTTATTTTCTAAAGAAATGGCAGAAAAAAACTCTTTCTTCTCCGCGGCCGGCTACTGAGGCCGAGGAGACCGCTCCGCGCGCGGCCGTCCTCGAACCAGCATCTGAACCCCATTTGAAAATGTTCATCCCCGGGGGGTGCTCGGTCAACGTCGATTGCAAGGTCGAAAAGCCTTCCTCCGTATAGGTTCGGTGTGACGAGGTCTCGAGATACATCTGCTCGATCACCCTATGGTTCGAAAAGATTGCAACTAGGCCAATAAAGATAGAGTGGTCCCCGACCCCGATGAAGCCATTACCACCTATGCGGAGGTCCATGTTCCAGCAATGAGGGAGAAGGCTGAGGCACGATCCCAAAAGATTGAGGAGCTCCAGTCTCAGCTAAGCTCGGTTCTTTCTGATCAAGAGACCTTTGCCAAGGAGCTTAAGTCGACCAAGTTGGTGGTTGAAGTAACCAAAGCCGATGTCGACAAGATGGTGGCCCAGTATAAAGCCGATGCTGAGGCAGCCCAGGACCGCCTGAAAGATATTGTCGAGTATGTGAAGTGGCAGTCCCGAAGGGAGGCACGCGAGGAAGTTCATGCTTGGGGTTTTCATTTGTCGGCCGATATCGAAAATGCTAAGGGGCTCGAGGCTGAGGACAAGAAGTTGGCGAACCCCAAGGATGGAGAAGACTCCAAGTGTTTGGATGAATCCGGGGGCGGAGAAGATTCCGATGGTCCCGACAACGAGGGGGGTTCTGGTGAGGACCAAGCCGTTTACGTCCCTTATAGAATTTTTGTAGTTTTTGTACTTTTGTACTTTTTTGTCAAGGCCGTTTGGCCTTTGTAAAGATCTTTTCATCTATATATATATATATATATATATATATATATATATATATATAAGGCTCTTTCTCCCTTCGATTGATTTTAAGCTCGTTTCCTTTCGCTTTTTTCCTTATGATTGTAAAGATATCGAATGCCTTAGCACATAGTAATTAGGTATTATTCGAAGGTTCGAACAAGCCTTGCTCTTCATATTATTTGTTTTAAGCCTCGTGGAAAGCTCGGTATGACTGGAAGCTTTCCCCAAAGTACTTGGAATTTTTCAGATTACAATTTATCGAGGGTAGAGAAGCAGTTTAGAAATTTTGAAGCCTTTTTTTTTTAAACGGGTCTAGGACGTCTTCGAGCCATTTTAAGACGATCGTAGCCTTTCTAGTTCGGGTGTTGCCCAGTGGGCTTGTTACCATGAGTCATCCGGGCTTAACCGAGATAAGCGTTCCCGAATGGTGGTGGCTGTAGTCTTTAGAGTTCGGGCACTGCCAAATAAGGTTTGTGCCCCCGGGCTTCATTATCCCGAGCTATCTGAATTTTCCTTGGGTGACAGTCCCCGAGTGAGGTGGCCCTTGGGCTCGATGTCTTTAGGGGATCAAATGTAAGAAAGAAATATTTTCAAGGGGCAAAGTGTCTATCCGCAAGGTAGCAACTTTCTTTCAATTTTGTGCGTAATATACAAAGTTACACATGTGTTCATGCTTTCAATTCGGGCTTGGGCAGTCTATGTGGGCACTGTTCATTCGACCGTTTTTCCCTTACAATAAATCCTATTGATCGAGCCTAGACTATTCGTGCACAAAGTTTCTTTTCTTGCCATAATAATTATTCGAGGGTGATGCCCCTAGTGTTCGAGGTCGATCATAGAGAAGCCTCGGTTACTGTTGACAACCGATCTTTGATTCTAAGTTAGTATGATCCACTTTTGCCTCGTTAAAAACCTTGCCGGAAAACCATTTGGGACAAAACAGGTTGAAGAGGAAATGAGTGCAACGCGTGCTTTCAGGCCTAAAAAATTGTATCGTTCTTCGACTGTTACCTGAAAGTGTTAGTCCAAAACGTAAATAAATAAAAGAAGTAAACAGAGTCGTACCTTAGCAGTAATACCGTTTCAAATGAGTTATGTTCTAGTTGTTCGGTAGTCGCTCACCGTTCATTGCTCTGAGCTTGTACGACCCTTTTCCGGTGGTCTCGATAATTTGATACGGACCTTTCAAGTTCGGTCCCAACTTTCCTTTGTTTAGATTCCTGGTGTTTAACGTGACCTTCCTCAACACTAAGTCTCCGAGATTGAAGTGTTGAAGGTTGGCTCATCGATGGTTGTACCTCTCGATCCGTTGTTTTTGGGTGGCCATTTGAACGAGGGCAGCTTCGCGCCTTTCATCTAACAGTTCAAGGCTCGTATTCATTGTCTCGTTGTTTGATTTTTTGATTGCATATCAGAACCTGAGACTCGGTTCTCTGACTTTGACCGGTATTAGAGCTTCGGCGTCGTAAACCAACGAGAATGGGGTGGACCCAATATTGGACTTTGAGGTCGTACGGTAAGCCCATAGGACTTCGGGCAAGATTTTTTTTCATTTTCCTTTGGCATCGGTCAACCTCTTTCTGTGGTTTTCGAATGTGGTTTTGTTCGTGGAATCTGCTTGCCCGTTCCCACTAGGGTTCTATGGTTTTTATAGGATTATTTTTATCTTATGATCTTCGAGAAACTTGCTTACTTTGCTGTCGATGAACCGCTTCCCATTGTCACACCCAATCTCGGCCGGCATTCTGAACCGACATATTATGTGGTCCCAGATGAAATCAATGACTTCCTTCTCCCTGACTTTCTCTAACGCCTGGGCTTCCACCTATTTAGAAAAATACTCAGTCGTATATAATATAAATTGAGCCTTACTAGGTGCCCATGGAAGGGGGCTGACGATGTCTATCCCCCATTTCATGAATGGCCAGGGCGACGGGACCGAATATAACAGCTCCCCAGGCTGGTGAATCATCAGAGCATACCTTTGACATCTGTCGCATTTTCGTACGAACTCCTTCGTGTCATTTTCCATGTCAATCTAATAGTAGCCGGCTTTGATTATTTTCTAAAATAACGATTCGGCGCCCGAATGATATCTGCAAGTGCCTTCGTGCATTCTCCTCAGAACATACTTGGAATCTCGGGTCCGAGAAAAATTGCGAGTGGGCCATCGAACATTCTCTGGAACAGTGCACAGTCTTCGGACAGGCCAAACTAGGCCAACATTGTATGCAGAATCCTCGATTCCTTACGGTTCGAATGTAGTTTTTCCTTCTTCAGATATTCTATATATTTGTTTCTCCAGTCCCAAGTTAGACTTGTTGTGTTTATCTCGCTGAGACTTTCTTCCACTACCGATCTCACGAGTTGTACGACCGCCCCGAGTTGAACTCATCGTCATCGACCGACAATCCCAAGTTAGCAATGGCATCGGCCTCGATGTTTTGATCCCGAGGCACATGTTGTAGAGTCGACTCTATAACATGTTATAGTTCTAATAGATTTTCTAACTACATTACTTGTGGGTGGTTTCAAATCAATTCCATATCCGGACCCCTTCGCATTCAAGGCGCCGTTCGTAATGAGGGTCCAGATTCCCAAAGAATTCACCGAGTTCTACAACAACTCTCTTTCGACCTCGGGTATTAGGGCCGGTGTAAAGTTGGCCACAAAGTCTGCCATAATTTGAAACTGAATGGCGGTCCGAGGCTGATATTCAATGTCATAACCACTGATCTCTATGGCCCATTTGGCCAACTGTCCCAAGAGCTCGGGCTTATGCATTACATTCCTCAATGGGTAAGTGGTTACGACGCATATGGGGTGACATTGAAACTACGATTTTAGCTTCCTAGAGGCGCTGAGCAAAGAGAGCGCCAGCTTTTCTAGGTGAGGGTACCTAGTTTCGACCTCGCCAAGAGTCCTGCTAACATAGTAAATTAGAAATTGCGTACCTTTCTCTTCGCGGACCAGGAATCCACTTACCGCTTCTCTGATACTTCCAAGTATAGGTGTAGTTGTTCATCTGTCTTCGGCGTGTGAAGCAACAGTGGGCTCGATAGATATCGCTTATGCTTCTCCAAGGCCTGTTGGCACTTCAGGGTCCATTAGAAGTTATTCGTTTTCTTTAAAAATGAGAAGAAACGGCGGCTCTTGTCGGATGACCTGGAAATAAATCATCCCAAGGCGGCTATGCGTCTGGTTAACCTTTGTACGACCTTCATGTTGTCCACAATAGTGATATCTTCGATGGCCTTGATCTTATCAGGGTTGATCTCGATTTCTTTGTTGGATACCATGAATCCGAGGGATTTACCGGACCCGACTCCGAACACACATTTATCCGGGATCAGCTTCATATTGTATTTCTTCAATATGTTGAATGTTTCCAACAAATGTTTGAAATGGTCCTCTGTTCGCAGGGACTTAACCAACATATCGTCAATGTAAACCTCAATTGATTTTACTATTTGTTCTTCAAACATCCTATTTACTAGGTTTTGGTAAGTGGCGCCAGTGTTTTCTAGTCTGAACAACATCACATTATAGCAGTAGGTGCTGTACTTGGTGAGGAAGAAAGTTTTCTCTTGATCACCCGGGTCCATCTAAATTTGATTGTACCTGGAATTAGCGTCGAGAAAGCTGAGGATCTCGTGGTGGGCGGTCGCATCGATCATGCTATCGATGTTAGGCAAACGAAAAGAGTACTTTGGACACGATTTATTCAAATCTTTATAATCCACAAACATTCTTAATTTGTTCCCTTTTTTGGGGACTACTACTATGTTTGCTAACCAGTCCGGGTATTTAACCTCCCGGATGGACCTCGTCCTTGATGAAAGCATCTTTGACCTCTGACCGGGTTCTCCTCTTCTGCTTGACCGGGTGCAACTTTGGTGCCAGGCTTAGCCTATGAGTGGTTATTTCTGGCGGGATCCCTGTCATATCAAGGTGGAACCAAGCAAAACAATCTTTGTTAGCTATAAGAAATTGAATGAGTTTTTTCCTGAGCTCGGGATTTAACCCCGTGCCCAGGTATACCTTTCGATCGGGAAAGTGTTCAATCTGAATGACTTGCTCCAGTTCCTCAACTGTTGATTTTGTAGCGTTGGAATCATCAGGAGCTACGAAAGACCTAGGAACCCCGTATTCGTCATACTAACCCATCCCTTGCTTCTCCGGTTGGGACGGAGTCGGTGTCAGTAGTTGCTATTTGGTTTCTTCATTGTTGACCTGGCCCTGCTCCTTATGTGCCAAAAGTGCTGATATCGGGACCATCTTGTCGACTGCGAACATCTCTTTGGTGGCCGGTTGTTCTTTGTAAATTTTTTCTGTTCCTCCCGGCATCGGGAACTTCAACACCTAGTGCAGGTCGAGGGTACCGCCCTCATATTGTGAATCCATGGTCTTCCGAATAGAGCATTGTCCCTCATGTCCCCTGCGATCACATAGAACATTGTTTTTGAATGGTCCCGGTGGTGTTCACCAGTAATGTTATCTCCCCTTTAGTGGTCTCACATGCCATGTTGAACTCGTTTAGGACTTGGACCTCGGACACAATCTGATCTTATAGGACGAGTTGTTCCACAACCCTCTATCTGATGATGCTGGCCGAACTACCTAGATCAATTAACACACGCTTTACTTGAGATTTATTTATGAGTACCGCTATTACCAGTGCATCGTTGTGGGGCTGCATGATCCCCTCAGTGTCTTCGTCGTTGAAAGACAAGGTCCCCTCTAGAACGTAATCTCGAGTCCATTTTTCCCTTATGTTAGATACTTTGGTGTGCTTCAGCATCTCAAGTAGGAGGGTGATACTTCTTGAACCTCTCAAGTCTATGCTGCTCCTCCTTAGATGCTGCTGCCCTAACCTCGGGCCGAACTAGAACAATAGGCTACACTGATATAACTTGTAGAACAATCAACATGGACCCGCTGCTTTGGAGTACGGGCTATGGGTGTCTCAGCTCCTCCCCCAGCATGAGATATGGCTGTGCAAGTGGAGTAAACCCCTCCCGAGCTAAGGTTCGAACATGCTCAAGAACTGTGCGAGGGCCTTCTGATGTGACAGGGTGGCAATAGGCGCCTCAAGTCCTTCCCCCCAACTGGAGCTACAGGTGGCTCCTCTGTCGCAGCTCGGCAGGTGCTCTGGCTGCACCACCTGCCCCTCCTCGGCCTCTGCCCTGGCCCCAACCTCTTGGGCTCTAGCAGGAGGTGCGGGTGTCTGGTCGTCGGATCGAGTAGTGCGTGCCCTCACCATATGTGAGAGAATAGAAATTCAAAGATATTGTTTGCTAAGTCAACCAATTTGCACGATAAGGAATCAAAGAAGTGAGTTTTCCTAACAGTTTCGTAGACTCTCGAAGATAAGTACATACATCTCCATATCGATTCTCAAGACTCTACTAACCCTTCTTATGATTCATAACACCTATAAACCTAGAACTCTGATACCTGCTTGGCATGGCACCAATTTTTCTCACTAGGATGTCGTGATGGCACTTAGTTTCTAAGACTAGGCAAGCTTAACATGTATCGAGATATAGTGGAGATACTACTAAAACTTCAAACTAAAAACCTTCACATGGCACAAATGATGTTTTATATGTATGTGGAAGGGAGATACAAGACTAAACCAACACTGAGGCAGAAGCTATAGCAATGGCAGAGACATTAAATGACTGTGTTAACCATTTTTATTTACTTATATGGCTTCAAACGAATTCATTGTTATTAAAAAATGTTGTAGATGGCACTTGGAGCAGTCCATGGAATGTGGTAGGGAATGTTGAAGAAATTAGACTCCTCACGGAGTCATGTGAAGTGCGGATGTCACATATTATGAGAGAGGGCAATAAATTAGCGGATCACTTGGCTATCTATGCTCTAAACACTGGTCCTATTGAAGCTCATAGCTTTATAGATTTGTATACTCAAGGGAGGAGGATAGTCAAAAGTGATACGCTATTATGTTTGTATCTATGGATGAAGGTCGACAAGAGATCATGAAAGGAGAGATGGTGATTGAAAGAATGAAGGAGAACAATAAGGAGATTATATTGCACCTTCTTGTACAAATCCTTAGGGAGGAGGACATGGAGGTTATATTTATCACTAACAAAGTTTTCTTTTTTGCAGGGAACTTTGTTATGCTCATGCCGTCTCAATTGGAACAACCTCGATGGGTAGTATTAGCATGATGTACTCATTCCCATGAGGGGATGCCAATGGCAGGCACAAGCACAGGGCTCGATGAGAGTAAGGAACAGTGGATAGTTTCGACATCTACTACTCTTGAGGAATAAATACTCCAAACGCAACTACCAGATGGAACATATAGGACATATAACCTAGAGGAGAACATACTCAAAAAAAGAAGATCTAGTCTCACTAAACTTGGCTATTTTGTATTTACTTGTAGAAGACTTCATGGGAGCTGGATAAAGTGACTAGCCATTAGAGAATTCTGATCTTATCTCTGAGCTTAGAAGTAGTCAATAGTACCTCCACAAAATGCTCATTGTGTGAAAGTGCATATGATAAGCGTACACCGTTCAGCTATGGACACTGTGTTTGGATTGTGGACGCAACAAATTGCAGTTCAAAATTGATAAACGGTGCTACTACTTCAAGCATACCATCGTGGGAAGATCATGAAGACAAGGTTGGACGGGCTGTTCACCGCAACTGTGATTTTGATATTCTTTTGGCTAGTTCTTGGGTCATCATTTTATTTTAGGCCAAATACATGGATATGCTTTAGACCAAATTGTACTACCAATATCGTGTGCCATATACACCAAGTTGGTATTAGGAAGTATGTACCTTTCATGATTTATTTTCTTTCACATGGTAAAACCTTCTAGTACATTGTTTTTTTCTCTCTCTCTATATATAATAATTTGCCAAAAAAAATTCAACAATACAATAGACAACACTCTCCCCAAAACATGGTGGAATATAGTCATAAACTCTACAAAAAAGTAGTAATAGTGCCAATATGAAATATTGTTTGAAACGAGAAGTAAACAGTAGAATGTTTAAAATTGTAATGACCAGGCGGGTTGTTTTGAGTGTTGTATCCCCGTTACCCCATTTAATGCCTATTCTATGCTCAAATTTTGATATGTGACTTGCCAGGGTAATTGGTTTGATTCCGGGGATGTTTCAGAATGGATTGGGACACTTAGTCCCAAGGTTGAAAGCTTAAGTTGAAAGAGCTGATCAAATGTTGATGTATGTGCAAACGACTCTGAAATAGACTTCTGATGATTCCGATAGCTTTCTATGGTGATTTTGGACTTAGGAGTGTTTCAGAATATAGATTTAGAGGTCCGTAGGTGATTTTGGCTTGAAATGGCGAAAGTTGAAAAATTAGAAGTTTGAAGAGTTGAGAAGTATGACCGAGAGTTGACTTTGTGGTTATCGGGCTCAGATTTTGGTTCTGTAAGTTGGAATAGGTCGATTGTGTCATTTTTGACTTGTGTGCAAAACTTGAGGTCAATCGGAGTTGATTTGATAGGTTTTGGCATCGAAGATAGAAATTAGAAGTTCATAAGTTCATTAGGCTTAAATTGGTGTGCGATTCGTGTTTTTGACGTTGTTTGATGTGATTTGAGGCCTCGACTAAGTTCGTACCATTTTATAGGACTCGTTGGTATGTTTGGTTGAGGTCTCGGGGGCCTCGGGTGTGATTCGAATCATGTTCGGCGCATGTTAGAACTTGAGGACTGCTAATTTTGGTGGTGCTGGTTTTCTTGTACGCGTTCGCGAGAGATGTCCCGCGTTCGCGAAGAGCATTTTGGGGTAGGCGGTAATTTTTTGATCGCATTCGTGAAGAGAGCAATACATTTGTGAAGGTCTGGGGATGATGTGCATTGCGATCACGATGGGGAACTCGCGTTTGCGTAGGAAGTGGAGGCAGGCTGGGCACAGGCCCTTAGCCTTCATGTTTGCGGTAAGGGGGATGTGTTCACTAGGCCAAGTTCTACGAAGCATCGTGTTCGCATGGGTGTTTATGCGTTCGCATAGAGTAATGTTCTGTACAGCTGAATTTGTGTTTCTCGAACGCGAGGTATTTTCCGCGTTCGCGAAGAAGGGACGTCTGACAAATTATAAAAATCTCAAAA
The DNA here is from genome assembly GCA_002018475.1 of Nicotiana obtusifolia. Classification (NCBI taxonomy): domain Eukaryota; kingdom Viridiplantae; phylum Streptophyta; class Magnoliopsida; order Solanales; family Solanaceae; genus Nicotiana; species Nicotiana obtusifolia. The sequence goes on along the minus strand of MCJB01026816.1, from coordinate 102,088 downwards.
TTGAGGGTTTGAGTTTATTTCCCAATTTGATATTGGGAGCTCGGATTGTGGCGATTCTTGGATAGATTTTCAAGGGTGTGATTGGGGTAAGTGATTCTAACTCGATTTTGGTTAACTTACATGAATATATCATTGATTTCATTATTTAATTAGTGATTTGGGTTTAAATTTGGGAAAAATTATAGAAACTTCATAGGCTTTAATTTGAGGGTTTGAAGGTCGAGTTGTGATCGATTTGAGTAACTTTGGTATGGATGGACTCATTGTTGAATGGGTGTTCGGATTTGTTAATGTTGTTGTATTCCGAGATGTGGGCCCGGGGTTAACTTTTTGAGTTGAATTTTTTACTTTTGACTACGAACATAGCATTTTCTTATGGAATTGATTCCAACAGCTTGAGTTTATTGTATCGAATTGTTTGTGACTAGATTTGAGGTGGTCAGAAGCCGATTCGCGAGGCAAGAGCTTGTTGGAGTAGAGATTTGCATGGTTTGAGGTATGTAACACTTCTAAACTTGGTTCTGCAGGTATGAATCCCTGAAATTATGTGCTATGTGATTAGTGTTGACGTGACGCGCATGCTAGGTGATGGGCGTGTGGGCGTGCACCATAGTAATTGTGGTTTAGTGAAATCTTTGGAATCGTGTAGTTATCTTATCCGAATATTATTACTGTCACCTATGTGTTAGAGAACTTGAGCTGTGATTTGTGTTAGAAATCATGTTTAGGCAATGTACTGGTGCCATTAGGACCCACAGTGGTCGTTCCTTGCTGTTGAGTTATTTTCTAACTTGCAGTTATCATTCATCTGTATTCATTAGGACCACATCAGTCGCATTCATCATTACATATCATATCTCAGTCTGCGTTATCATACATTGTCACATCATGTATCATTGATTTGACCTGCTTAGCATGAGTGTTGTGAGCTTGAAAGACTAGAGAGATTTATGACTGACTGGGGCCTAGGGACTAGTTGCGAGTGATATTGATGGGGTCGGGATGCAGGCTGCATCAGGTATTATTGATTCACAATGGGATCGGGCTGCGCGCCGCAGAAAGTTTTATTAGAGCTTGGGCAGGATCCGCCCCTTCGTAGTCTGCACACCCATAATAAGCGCAGTTGCTATTGATTCATGATGGGATCGGGCTGCACGCTACAGCGGGTACTCTACATTGCTAAGTGATTGAGTGTGATGAGTAATAAGTGAAACAGTCAGGTTGAGTACTCTGTGAATGTGAATACGCGAGGCTTTCATTGTGTTGCATCACGTAGAACATGCATACTGGCATGTAGATTTGGAGAATCATATTCCTAATATCATTCAGACTTGGCATATTTTCTCTGTGTTGAGCTTAACTATTAAACCTGGAAACATGTCTACATTCCTGTACTGGTACCTGCAGTTATGACTTTCTATGAGATATTAGTGTCATATTTCTTGTCAATTTTTGTATTGTTAAATTCTGTATTTAGACTTTATTGTTCGAGCTCGTCACTGCTTTTAGCTTAAAGGTTAGACTTGTTACATATTGAGTTGATTGTACTCACGCAACATTCTGCACTTCGTGTGCAATCCAGGTATTTGAAGGCACGGTGGTTGCTGATTTCGAGAGCTTCTTCAGTCGGAGATTATCGAGGTAGTTGTCTTGGCGTTCGCAAACCTTGACTCTCCTCCTTTATCTTTTATTTTTGTTTATACTGTTCTACCTTCCTAGACAGTGTTTCAGTTGTCAAACCGTGTTATTGTATATCGCTCATATACTCCATGACACTCGGATCTTTTGGGGAATTATGTATTCAGTTTTGACGTTATCATCCAATTTTTATGAGATTTTTACTTACCCTATTTCAGTATATTTTAATTTAAGATGTTGGTATGTGTGAGTTGTCGGCTTGTCTAGTATCATGATAGGCGCCATCACGGCACTTGTGATTTAGGGTCGTGACAAGTTGGTATCAGAGCCTAGGTTACATAGGCCTCACAAGTCATGAGCAAGTTTAGTAGAGTATTCCGGATTGGTACAAAGATGTCTGTACTTTTCTTCGCGAGGCTGCCGATCACTTTGGAAAACTTCACATCTTTGTATTCTTGTCGTGTGAATTTGTTGGTTTCGGAAACTAAACTTCTGTTATTCTCTTCTCCCACAAATGGTGAGGACACGTGCTACCAGATCACGGCCGCTGTAAAGGTCAAGGTGCAGCAGTTAGAGCAGCACCTGCATATCCACCAATTGCTCCGGCTCAGGAACATATCCCAAAATGTGGTTGAGCCGATTGGACCAGCTCAGGCACCAGTTGTGCCCATTGTGATTCCAGGCGTTCAGGAGGCTCCGGCCCACATCTTGGTTGTTTGCACTAGCCTTGCTCAGGCAGTTTCAGTTCCGGCCTCAGCAGCCACTTCTCAGGCTGGGGGAGGTGCTCAGACTCCCGCCGCGCATACTCCAGAGCAGGTGAGGCAAGAAATTCAGACACGGAGGGTGGTACAAGCCCAGGTGGTTGCATTTGCTCTGGCCTAGGTGGGTCCTATTACGAGTGATGAGGAGCAAAAGAGATTAGAGTGGTTTGGGAGGCACAAGCCTCAAACATTTATTGGGGCTGAGTCTGAGGATGCTCTGGACTTCTTGGGTAGGTGCCAGCAGATTCTTCGCACGACGAGTATTCTGGAGACTAGTGGAGTCCCATTTACTACTTTTCAGCTAACGGGGGTAGCCTTTAGATGATGGGAGGCCTATGAGCGGAGCAGGCCAGCTGATGCTGCACCACTTTCATGGCACGAGTTCTCTGTTCTCTTCTTGGAGAAGTTTTGTGCCTCCGACCTGCAGGAAGGAGTTGCATAGGCAATTTTAGCAGCTACGCCGGGAGGGCATGTCTGTGACCCAGTACGAGATGAGATATTCAAATTTGGCCTCTGGTTGGTTCTCACATAGAGGGAGAGGATTAGAGGTTCATTGATGGCCTAAGTTATCAGTTGCTTTTTATGATGAATCGGGAGAATGCCTCAGGTGCTAGGTCTGACGAGGTGGTTGATATTGCTCGACGACTAGAGTTTGTCCGTAGTTAGGAGCGTGAGAGGAGGGAGGAGAAGAGGCCTCATGGTTTGAGTTGTTCCAGCAGTGTTTCTTCTGGGGGTCAGTCCCACCATAGCAGGGGTCGTCCTCTCAGGCACTCCCAGCTCAGAGTTTATCCCGTGCTCCTTCAGTTCAGGGTTCATCTGCACTAGGTTCCTCTGGTAGTTATTCTGGTTCTCAAGGTCCGCTTCAGTACTTTCCGCCATTGTCAGAGCGAGGTTGTTTTGAGTGTGGTGTGTTTGATCATGTGAAGAGGAATTATCCTCGCCTTTCAGGAGGTCCAGTTCAGCAGAGGAGCCAGGCTGCGACTTCCGCACCTGTTACTTCACCACCTGCTCAGCTAGCCTGGGTGGGGCTCAGGAAGCTATAGGTCGCCTTAGAGGGGGAGGCCGATCATGTGGCGGTCAGGCTCGATTCTATGCTATTCCTTCCAGGCCAGAGGCCGTTCCTTCAGACACAGTTATCACAGGTATTGTCTTAGTATGCCACATGGATGCTTCTATATTATTTGACCCTGGTTCCACTTATTCGTATGAATCATCATATTTTGCTCGTTATTTGGATATGCCACATGAGTTCTTAGTTTCACCTGTTCATGTATCTACACTAGTGGGCGATACCATTGTTGTGGACCTTGTGTATCAGTCGTGTGTGGTGATTATTAGGGGATTAGTGACTAGTATTTATCTCTTATTGCTCAGTATGGTTGATTTCGATGTGATCTTGGGTACGGATTGGTTGTATCCATGTCATGTTATTCTGGATTGTCACGCTAAGACCGTGACGTTGGTGATGCCGGGGTTTCCAAGGATCGAGTGGAGAGGTTCTCTGGATTATGTTCCTAGGAGGGTGATTTCATATTTGAAGGCCCAACGAATGGTTTGGAAGGGGTGTTTGGCTTATATGGACTTTGTGAGAGATGTTGGTGCTGATACCCTTACATTGATTTTGTTTCAGTAGTGCGAGACTTTCTGGATGTGTTTCCTGCAGACCTGCCGGGCATTCCATCTGAGAGGGATATTGATTATGGGATTGACTTGGTGCCGGGCACTCAGCCTATTTCTATTCCTCCGTATCGTATGGCACCAGTAGAGCTGAAGGAATTAAAAAAGCAGCTTCAGGAGCTTCTAGATAAGGGGTTTATTAGGCCTAGTGTGTCGCCTTGGGGTGCACCGATTTTGTTTGTGAAGAAGAAGGATTGTACTTCTGTGGATGTGCATCGACTGTAGGTAGTTGAACAAAGTTACAATCAAGAACAAGTATCCTTTGCCACATATTGATGATCTATTTGACCAGCTTCAGGGAGCGAGGGTGTTCTCTAAGTTTGATTTGAGGTCTGGGTATCACTAGTTGAAGATTCAGGACCCGGATATTCTAAAGACGACATTCTAGACCAGCTATGGTCAATATGAATTCCTTGTGATGTCTTTGGGCTGACCAATGCTCCAGCAACATTCATGCATCCGATGAATAATGTATTCCAGCCATATCATGATTCATTTGTCATAGTATTTATTGATGATATCCTGGTGTACTCACGTAGCTAGGAAGAGCATGAACAATATTTTAGGATTGTACTACAGAGGTTAAGGGAGGAGAAACTTTATGCCAAGTTCACCAAGTGTGAGTTTTGGCTCAGTTTGGTGGCGTTCTTGTGGCACGTGGTATCCAGTGAGGGGATTAAGGTGGATCCAAAGAAGATAGAGACGATTTGGAATTGGCCCAAACCATCTTCAGCTATGGAGATTCAGAGCTTTCTCGGCTTGGTCGGATATTATCGTTGCTTCATGGAGGGTTTCTCGTCCATTATAGCGCCTTTGACCAGGTTAACCCAAAAGGGTGCTCTATTCAGGTGGTCGGATGAGTGTGAGGAGAGCTTTCAGAAGCTCAAGACTTCCTTGGTCACAACTCCAGTTCCAGTTTTGCCTTTAGTGTCAGGCTCTTATACAGTGTATTGTGATGCTTCTCGGATTGGCATTGGGTATGTCTATGCAGGTAGGTAGAGTGATTTCTTATGCTTCACACAAGTTGAAGCCCCATGAGAAGAACTACCCTATCCATGATTTGGAGCTGGCAGCCACCATTCATGCATTGAAGATTTGGAGGCATTATCTCTATTGTGTGTCTTGTGAGGTATTTAGGGATCATTGGAGTCTCAAGCAATTGTTCAAACAAAAGGATCTAAATTTGAGACAATGGAGGTGGGTGGAGCTGCTAAAGGATTGTGATATTACCATTCTGTATCATCCCACAGACTTCAAGCAAGTTTGATGCTATTTGGGTGATTGTGGATCAGTTGACCAAATCTGCACATTTCATTCTAGTTGGGACTTCTTATTCTTTGGAGCGCTTGGCTGAGATCTACATTCACGAGATTGTTCACCTTCACGGTGTGCAGGTGTCCATCATTTCAGATCGGGGCACGCAGTTTACATCACTGTTTCGGAGAGTAGTGCAGCGAGAGTTAGGTGCATGGGTTGAGTTGAGTACTGCATTCCACCCTAAGATGGACGGAAAGTCTGAGCGCACTATTATGATATTGGAGGATATGCTACGTGCTTGTGTCATAGATATTGGGGGTTCTTGGGATCAGTTTCAGCCGCTGGCCGAGTTTGCCTACAACAACAGCTACCAACCAAGCATTCATATGGCTCCGTATGAGGCTTTGTATGGGAGACGGTGTCTGTCTTTGTTGGGTTGGTTTGAGCCGGGTGAGGCTAGGCTATTAAGTACTAACTTGATTCAGCATGCTTTGTACAAGGTTAAGTCGATTCAAGATGCTTTAGACAAGGTTAAGTTGATTCAGGATCGACCTTCGCATGGCGCAGTCTAGACAGAAAAGTTACGTCGATCAGAAGGTTCGGGGATATTGCTTACATGATGGGGTAGAAGGTACTACTTAGAGTTTCGCCATGAAGGGTTTTATTATGTTTTGGAAGAAGGGCATGCTAAGCCCTCGGTATATTGGGCCTTTTGTGTAGCTTGAGAGGATTGGGGAGGTGGCTTACATGTTTGCCTTGCCGCCTCGTTTGTCGAGTGTTTCATGCTTCCATGCTCCAGAAGTATGTCGGCAATCCGTCTAATGTTTTTTTACTTAAGCACGGTTCAATTGGATGGTGATTTGACCTATGATGTGGAGCCAATGGCCATTTTGGATCGACAATTTCGAAAGTTGGGGTCAAAGAACAAAGCTTCAGTGATGGCGCAGTGGAGAGGTCAGCCAGTCAAGGAGGCTACTTGAGAGACCAAGCGGGAGATACAGAGCAGATATCCACACCTATTTGAGACTCCACGTGTGTTTCTATACTCGTTCAAGGACGAACGTTTGTTTAAGAGGGAGAGGATGTAACGACACGGCCGGTCGTTTTGAGTGTTGGACGAGCCCAATACGAGATGTATCACAATACACTATGTAGGATCCTGAACTGGTAAGGCAGCACCAAAACTGGTGTCGTAGTCAAAGCAGTCTTGAGCTTCTGGAAGCTCGACTCACACTGATCCGACCATCTGAACGGGGCACCCTTCTGGGTCAATCTAGTTAATGGGGCTGCTATGGATGATAACCCCTTCACGAACCAGCGATAATAACCAGCCAAACCCAGGAAACTCCGTATCTCTATAGCTGAAGTAGGTCTAGGCCAGTTCTGAACTACCTCAATCTTCTTAGGATCTACCTTTATGCCCTCTGCCGATACAACATGCCCTAAAAAGGCGACTGAGTCTAACCAAAACTTACACTATGAAAACTTGGCATATAACTGGCTATCTCTCAGAGTCTGAAGTATAATCCGAAGATGCTGCTTGTGCTCCTCTGGACTGCGGGAGTAGATCAAGATACCATTAATGAATACAATCACAAAAGAATCCAAGTAGGGCTTGAACACCCGGTTCATCAAATCCATAAATGTTGCTGGGGCATTTGTCAACCCAAATGACATCACTAGGAACTCATAATACCCATATCAAGTCCGAAAAGCCATCTTAGGGACATCGGATGCCCTAATCATCAACTGACAGTAGCCTGACCTCAAATCAATCTTCGAAAACACCTTGGCACCCTAAGGCTGATGAAGTCATCAGTCCTTGGCAACTGATACTTGTTCTTGATAGCGACTTTGTTCAACTGCTGATAGTTTATCCACATCCTCATCGATCCATCTTTCTTCTTCAAGAACAACACGGGTGCACCCAAGGTGAGATACAAGGTCTAATGAAGCCCTTATCAAGGAAATATTGCAATTGTTCTTTTAATTCCTTCAACTCCAGTGGGGCCATAGGTATGGAGGAATATTAATGGGCTGAGTGTCCAGAGCCAAATCGATAGAGAAGTCAATGTCTCTGTCGGGTGGCATCCCTGACAGATATGCAGGAAACACCTCTGGGAACTCACCAACAACTGGTATTGAATCCATGGAAGGAACCTCCGCACTACAATCACAGACATAAGCCAAATAAGCTAGACATCTCTTCTCGACCATACACCGAGCCTTCACATAAGAGATAACTCTGCTGGTAGAGTTGCCAGGAGTCCCTCTCCATGCTAATCGAGGCATGACAGTTCCATATAGCATGATAAGGTGACAACCAATCCATACCCAAGATAACATCAAAATCTACCATATAGAGAAGTAGAAGATCTACGCTAGTCTCAAGACTCCGAATAGAAACAACACACGAGTGATAAACATGAACTACAACAATAGTATCTCCTACAGGTGTGCCACATACACAGGAGCACTCAAAGAATCACGAGGCACAAAAAGATATGAAGCAAAATAGGATGGCACATAGGAATAAGTAGATCCAGGATCAATTGAACTGCAGCATCTCTATGGAAAACTAGAACAATGCCTGTTATAACGGCATCAGAGACTCGGCCTCAGGCTTGGGTGGGAAAGCACAACATCAGGGCTGTGCTCCACCACTCCGAACCATGTCTCCGGGACGGCCTCTAGCTGGCTGGCCTGCACCTCTAACGACCCGACCTCTACCTCTAACGGCCTGACCTCCACCTTTGGCTGCCTGACCCCTACCTCTAGATGGTTGAGCGAGTGGTGGAGCAACAGGTGCCGGTATGATGGCACGAGAACCCTGCTGAGATCTGCTGCTCGCCAATCTAGGACAATGCCTCCTGATATGATCTATGCCCCCACACTAAAAATACTCCATCGACTGCTGAGGTTGCTTAAAGGGGGACGGACCCTCAGGGTCTGAAATAGCCATTGTAGTAACTCCAGAGTGGTGGTGCACTGATAGAAGTAAATGTGAATTGAATGCTGGCTACTCAGAATGAGACCCGTAAGAACCACGACCGCCCGAAGCACCATGGACTATCTGAAGAGCTAACTAAAACGACCTAGGAGGATGGCCTCTATCAAAAGAACCCCTGCCTCCAGACAAGGCACTACTTAACCCACCAGAGTGATGAGGCCTCTTATCTGACACTGGCCCCCCTCTTCTAAGAATGAACCAACTCGGTCCGTCTAGCAATATCTACGGCCGTCTAGAAAGAAATGTCACTCCAAGTCTCCTTGGCCATCTGAAGCTTGATCGTGTAAGTGAGGACATTAATAAATCTCCTCACTCTCTCCCACTCAGTATGTAGCAAGATGGTGGCGTGGCAAGCTAGGTCCATAAATCAAGTCTCATACTGGATGACAGTCATACTACCCTGCTGAAGACGCACGAACAGCCTGCGGTACTCCTCTCTTAAAGTGACAGGAATGAACTTCTCTAGAAATAGCTGTGAGAACTAATCCTAAGTAAGTGCAAGCGACCCAGCTGGTCTAGACAACATATAATCTCTCCACCATCTCCGAGCAGACCCAGTCATCTGAAATGCGGCATAATCGACCCCATTGGTCTCAACCATACCCATGTTCCGCAGCACCTCGTGGCAACAGTCCAGAAAATCCTGTGGGTCCTCGAAGGTGCGCCACTTAGCTGAACTGGAAGGATCTTGGTAAACTAACCCCGCATGATAGCCTCAAAAGAAAAAGCGGGCCTATCATCAGCCTGTGGCGCAATAACCGGCTGAACCACCCTAACTGGTTGGGCTGTTGGAGTCTGATACTGCGAGCCACCTGCTCCGAGGTGTGAGTAACGGGAGTCTATGCTCCTCCCCCAGCCCAAGAGATAGCTGGTGCCACTTGAAATGTACCGTTTTGGGCCACACTCTCCATAAGGCCCATCAGACAGACTAGAGCGTCCTGAAGCACTAGAGTGGCTATGAACCCTTTCGGGACCTGAGCTGGTCTGACGGGTACAGTCTGAGCTGGAACATCCTCATCAAAATCAACCTGAGGCTCCACTGCGGGTTCTGCTTCTCGAGCTCTAGGCTGAGCTCTGCCTCTGCCTCGGCCTTTGGCGCATTGGCCTCGACCTTGGCCTCGACCTCTGCCCCTTTACGTAGCTGCCACTGGGGGCTCTGGCTCCTGCCCCGCTGCTGATGCTGTGCATGTTCTCACCATCTGCGAGAGAGCATGAATAGAATGGTTCAATCATCAATGATAGAATGAAATCGCACGACATAGTAAAAAAGAGCTGATATTTTTCCTAAACTCCATAGCCTCTAGAAGATAGGTACAGACATCTCCATACCGATCCTCCAGAATCTACTAAGCTTGCTCATGATTCGTGAGACCTAGGTAACCTAGTGTTTGATACTAACTTGTCACGACCCGAAATTCCCACCTCGGGACCGTGATGGCGCCTAAAATTTCACTTGCTAGGCAAGCCAAACTTAGATGTATTTATTAATTATTTTTAACAAACTTCAAATACGATGACAAGAAACAAGATAAATAAGCTAATAAGTGATGAAATTTAAATATAACCCCGGATCTGGTGTCACGAATACATAAGCATCTATGTTACTAAAAATAAGGGTCAGAAATAAACATAACCGTCTGAATCAAATGAACAGCCAAAAGAAGTAGAAGAGGACTTCTGAGCTACGGATCTCCTCTGTGTAGCTGGGTCTGAGCTAGTCTACGGTACGCTGCTGGGACCAACTCCAGTATCTGCACAAGAAGTGCAGGGTATAGTATGAGTACAACTGACCCCATGTACTCCTTACATGTCGAGACTAACCTCGATGAAGTAGTGAACAAGGCTATGGTGGGTCACTTACATTAACCTATACGCAATAATAAAAATAATAACAGAAAGACAAGAATAGAAGTGAAGCAGGTAACTCCAAACTCAAATCAACCAGTAGAGAGTCCCGAATAACTAGCCATATAACTCATCTCAACAACCGAAGCCAATTCAACAATCATAACAAATATAACTTTCACCAAGGCAAGAAGACTAGTCATAATATTAAGCAATGACGATAGGGAAAACAAGTTTTGTAGTGGTTAAGTCATGGAAACAAGTAATTAATGAAATACGGGGAAGAATGAAAACAAGTAAATTGACTCGTATATACACTCGTCACCTTACATATACGCTGCTACACATGTAGTTCACATAGCACATAGCTCAAGGGCTCCTAATACCCTCAAATCAAGGTTAGACCCAACACTTACCTCACTCCGCAATCAACTCAATGTTCAACCACGGCCTTTCCTTTCGAACAAGCCTCCAAACCAACCAAATCTAGCAAATTATTAACCAAACGATTTCAAAATAAGCCTCAGAAACTACCAACGAATGAAAGAGTTTCAATTAAGATCATTATTGAAAAATTCAACAAAAGTCAACCTCGGGCTCACTTGGTCAAAACCCGAGGTTCTAACCAAAACCGATCACCATTCACCCCGGAGCCCGGTTATGCAATTTAATTCGAAATCCAACCTTAATTCGAGGTCTAAATTCCAATTTTATAAAAATCCCTAATTCTACCCAAATCCCTAATTTCTACCATGGAAATCTTAGATTTGATGTTGAAAACTTATGAAATGTATTGGGTAATTGAAGGAAAGTATATTAAAGTCATTACCAATAAATTTATCAGGAAAAGCTCTTAGAAAAATTGCCTCTAAGGTTTTTAAGGTTGAGAGTTTGAAAGAAATGAGCTAATTCTCGTTTTTCCCTCTTTTACCCAGCTGCAGTAATCGCAATTGCGACACATAGTTCGCAATTGCAATCAATTCTTTGCAATTTCGAAAAACCACTGAGCTTGTTGACATCGCAAATGCGACCAGTTTTGTCGCAAATGCGAACCAAGGCTGCCGCAAATGCGAACAATCGACTCGCAAATACAAGTCTACTTTAGTCTGCCATTAGTCGCAAACGCGACACAAAGTTCGCAAATGCGTACCTGCCCCCCTCCGCATCTACGGACTTCACTTCGCAAAGGCGAAGTTGACCTAGGACCCACCGTTTTGGCATATGTGAGCCTGACCTTGCATTTACAATCATGTCCTCGTAAATGCGAGATCTGCAGACCTGATGCACCATCACTCTTTTAAGTTCAAAAATCACTCCATGGTCTATCCGAAACTCACCCAAGCCCTCGGGGCTCCAAAACAAACATGCACACAAGTCCAAAAATATCATACGAACTCGCTCGTGCGATTAAAACACCAGCATAACTCCTAAAATTACAAATTGAATACCCAAACAAATTAAATGTTCAATGAAACTTACGAGCTTTTAATTTTTCAAGCGGATGTCTGAATCGCGTCAAATCAACTTCGTTTTACACCAAAGTTTGAAAACAAGTCATAAATACTGAAACAAACCTATTCCAAGTTCCGGAACCGAAATCCGAACCTGGTAAAAACAAAGTCAAACTACGGTCAAACTTATGAATTCTTTAAATTTATAAACTTCTAGTATTCAATAAATTACGTTAAATAAACTTAAGGACTTCCGAGTTTCAGTTCCGGGAATACGCCCAAGTCCCAAATCATGATTAGGACCCACTGGGATCGTCAAAATACTGATCCGAGTCCGTTTGCTCAAAACATTGACCGAAATCAACTCAAATGAGTTTTAAGGCACGATTTCACATTTTAGTCTATTTTATCATAAAAACCTTTTAGAGTAAGAACGTGGACTGTGCATGTAAATCGAGGAAGGCTAAACGAAACCAGTCAAGATTTCGAAACACATAAATAAGGTTAAAACTATACATGACCTATCGGGTCATCAAAAGATTATAACTTACTCTATACTTTATTTGGTTGTGTGTTTTACTTGATTTCATGTGTTATTAAATTAATTGATTTCATGAATCCTACAAACCATGCAAGAGACATGTTGAGACCATTGGTACCTTATGTAGAGCATTGTGATAGAATCTTGAGACTTAGGCTATTTTAGCCTCGGGATAGTTACATGTAGATGTGCCTTGATTGGGTCGTGTAAGCTCTGTGAAATACATATAATCCTTTTTATGACTACTTGAACTTGGTTTCTATACATGATTTAATCATGGTCATGCTTTATCCGCATTTTGTCATAATCATGTCCTTGTGCGCTTTATTGATGAGTTATATGGATGTGCGTCTTGATGATAAATTGCTATCTTGCATTGTTTTGATTATTGTGGCACATGTGGAAATGTTGTGCTGATTGAATTTAGATGCGCATGCAGCGACACAAGGGAGACATTTCATTTGTCATGTGCATGTGACAAGATAAGGGTGTCTAAATGAGCGTACAACGACATAAGGGTGGTGTTTATTGATGCGCACGCAGAGAGATAAGGATGGCTTATGCCGTGTACTAATATAAGGGGAAATATTCATTTTGATGCTCATGTGGAAAAATAAGGGTAGCATTGTGGGGATGTTATCTGATAGCCTGGGGAGATATTTATTGATTATACGTGTGTGATGGTACAAGAGGGGCATTTTCTGTGTGCTTATGACTTCTTTGTGTGTGTCATACATTGTTACATGATTTGTTGATATGATTTTAACATGCTAATCTATGCCTCTGTTACTACTTGATGACTTGGTTGCGAAGATGGATTTTACCTACGTGGACTTATTATCTCATATTCTATGAGTTGTTGCTAGAATATTAGATTGATGAGATAAGGAAATTGTCATAAGTTAATATAATTAATTCTTGAAAAGTTCTCTTGAACGTGTTAGTTAGAAATTGATAAGATATTGGATTATTATGTGGCACGAGATCTTTCTCATGTGGGTGTGACATATGGTATGGCGCGAGGTCTTGCCATGCAAGGGTAAATGATAATTTGGGCACGAGGTGCCATATGTGTGCGAATCTATTTGATGACTTGTTATTTAAGTTGATCCTTACTTGTATAAAATTGCTGTCACTTGTTCAGATAAGACTATAGTTATTGTTTATCTACTATACTTTCTGTTGCCAGTCTTGGATATATTGCACAAGTTATTTAAGAAGTGAGTATCTTTTGACTTAAAAAAAATCCTCGTCACTACTTCTCTGAGGTTAGTCAAGATACTTATTGAGTACATGGAGTTGGTTATACCCATAATACACTTCTACACCTTGCGTGCATATTTTAGGAGCTGAGTAAATGTGATGACGGAGCTTAGCGTTGGAGATGTACCAGCGTATCGGATACATGCTACCCATTGGTTTATGGTAGCTTAGGATTACTTCTGATTATGTAACTTCCAAACGCATATTGTATTTCTTCATTTCACCAGCTTTATAAATCTAAATCTTAGTGTGTCATGACTTGTACTATCAGTCCTTGGAGTAGTTATATATTTAATTAAGTTATAGTTTTCTTAATATATCGATAATTTCTCAGTTTAACAATAACATATGCTGTTTGGCTTACCTAGCGGCACGTTAGGTGCCATCAGGACAATAGTGAGATTTCGGGTCGTGATGATTTATGATGAAGATGGACATGAAGTCTTGCAACATTATTACGGGAGCATCAAAAATAATTTTCTGTTCTAGCAAAGATTGCCCAAGATATGTTGCAAATTAAAGCATTATTTGTAGCATTGAAGAGCGCTTTTAGTGGTGGAAGATTTTAAATCGAAGACTGCAGATACTCGTTGTTAGGAGACTCTTTAGAGAATGTAGTCCTATTCGAAGATTGCATTAGAGCAGAGATAAGAAGGTTTGGCCTCCCAGATATGAGTGCAGAAGACGACACAAATTATAAGGAGATCTTCTTAGTGGGAAGCTACGCAGAGATACCCGAGCAATTTGGCCAAGATATTCTAATTCCAATAGAAAAGCCTGAAAAAATTGTACACAAGTTGGAATAATCTTGAAGAGTTATGTAATTTTATTACTTGAAAAGTTCAAACTAGTAATTTTTGAATATTTAAAGTTAAAATTCGAAGTTACAAATAAAAAACTTATATTAGAAAATATAAAATTCAAATTCAAATCAATAAAACTAGAGGCTTTTAATCTTAAAATTATTTTTCATAGTCTTGTATGTTTAAATATTTAAGTTTTATTTCAATTCAAACTTAAAATAATTCAATCAATCTGATCTCATCCCGACTGGGCCGACCAGCCGATTATATACGGGATCGTCGGACGGGATGGAACACCCATTCTGTAACGACCCGATCGGGCGTCTTGAGCTTTAACTTTTATTAGGTAGTTTGAGACCATGAGTAGATTCATAAGATATATTACTACTTGCGTGTATGATTGGTTTCGTGTCACGATCCCAATTTCCCACCAAAAGATGTTGTGATGGCACTTAGTCTCTAAGATTAGGTAAGCCTAACACGCAAAGAGAAACATCAAAAATAATAATTTAAACTTCAAATTAAACCATGTAATCTGTCATAATAATACTCAACAGTACAGCTTACAACAACTCCCCAAAACCTGGTGGAACTGAGTCATAAGCTCTACAAGCATGTACTAATAGTCTCATAATACAATAGTGTTTTGGAACAAGAAATAAATAGTAGAATGTCTAAGAAACAGAAGGTGACGTTGAGGCTTGCGGACATTGAGCAGGTATACCTTGAAGTCTCAAAGAGCAGCTAATCAATCAATTACTGGCGTCTAGCACAGGCGGACGTACCTGGATCTGCAAAAAAATGTGCAGAAGCGTAGTATGACTACACCAAAACGGTACCCGGTAAGTATCGAGCCTAACCTTGGTAGAGTAGTCACGAGGCCAGGTCAAGACACCTACTAGGATAAAAGAAACTGAACAAGATATGGTACAGTCAAATAATGTAGAACGAGGAAATACATAGCAATAAAGCAGCTCATTAATGAAAGATAGCAACGGAATCTAACACAATAAACGTAACAAGGAGTGAACACATGTTTAGAACATCAAGAAAACAATACGGGCAAACACAAGTAAGACAAATAAGGAATGACAAAATTGTCCAACCAAAGCCTCTTTAACATAGAGTGTGCAACAAGAATAACAACCGAGGTACCGCCTCATTTTCACATTACACAATTTCAATCGCAATCTTTCCTCATATCACCGCGTGAGCTTACATTTAGTTTTGAAAATCATTTTTCCCGAAATAGCTACAACGTTTTAGCCCACGTTATCTCACCGCGTGGCTTCAAATAGTTCCCCTACTAGCAACAACAGTATCAAGCCCACTTTATCTCACCGCATGTATATCAACCCCTTGCCTTATACCACTGCATGCGTATCAATATCACAACATAATCACAACTCGCACCACAAGTGCCCATAATCCACAACTTGCCAAAAGAATCAACAATACCAATGTTTCCCACAACAAATAGCCCATGTCTCAACCATAATGTGTACAAGAATCTCAACAATATCAAAATGAATGTGAATTGCTTAACAAGAAAGATATATAAAAAATTATCAACTTCACCTTAATGTGATAATGTCTTTTAAAACTTCAACACCAATAACTCAACAAGAAGTTATTCCCTGAAATAACAACTTCAAGTAAAAGTAATTCAACAATTTAAGAGGTAACAAGACAATAAGGAAGACAATGACTTCAACTAAAGCGCATAAGAACAAAATAACAAGTAAGAGGTAGAACAAGCGTTCACAAATGTCAAATAAAGCATGTACACTAGATTTACACATATAAAAGTAGATTAAAATTGAGGAATATAACTTGTTATGACAATTCCAATAAAGGCATGGAAAGAGTCTAAAATAACCTAAATTGGTCAAGTACTACATATAGCCCGTGTACCCACTGGTCACCTTGCGTACACGACTTTCACATTACGCAACCCAAATCCTAAGGGGTAGTTCCCTCGCACAAGGTTAGGCAAAATACTTACCTCAACTAGGCCAACTCAACCCTCAGAAATAGCTTTTCCCCTAAAATTTGCCTCCACATGGCTCAAATATTACCAAAAAGAACTTAATAACACCAAACAATGCAAGAGATACCAATTATAATAGATAAAGCTATGATCTTTACACATTTCCTTAAATGTCAACAAAAGTCAACCCCGGGCTTGCCCGGTCAAAACCTGGGTCCAAGGATAGATTCCGAATATCTATAACCTCACGAATCTATATATGTGTTTTGTTTTCAAATCCGAGTCGAAATCGACTCTCAAAACTCAATGCTTTATTTTTCAAAAACTTGGCAAAAGTTTCCAATTTTCCTCTTTGATTCTCATAATTTGATGTTAAATCGAAGTTATAATCAGGAAATATAGTTGGAAATTGATTAGAATCACTTACCCAATGTTTTTAGATAAAAATCCTCTTCTCCAAATCACCTCCTACCGAGTCCAGGATTCTAAGATGTGAGATAATGAGATACAATCCCGACTACTAGCCCTTTTGATCATTCCACTGATACACCAAGGAAATGTTGCAATTGCGACTCAGACTTCGCAAATGCAAAATCTGTCCTTCTCGGAAATTCGAGAAAAGCTTCGCCAATGCGAACTGTCATACCCAGGCCCATACTTCGCAAATACAAACAAGGCATCGCAATTACGATAGCTGACCCTCCCCTGTCATGTTCGCAATTGCGAGTTGGTGCTCGCAATAGCGACACCAGGGCACCAGCACACCTGCAAGTTCAGTTTCCGTCCAAAACATTTCGAATCACATCCGAAACTCATCCTATCCCTCGGGGCTCCAAATCAAACGTCCAAACCAGTCTAAGAACATCATACAAACTCGCTCGCGTGATTAAAACACAAAAATAACATCTAGAACTTTTAATCAGACATCAAAACCCATGAATTTCAAAGTAAAGTTCAAGAACTTCTGGCATTGTAACTAAGCATCTGAATCCTATCAAATAAACTCCAAATGATACCAAATTTTTCAGAACAAGTTCTAAATAGTATAACGGACTTATTCCAAGTCTCAAAACCTAATTATGGACCTGATATCCAAAATTCAACCAAAAGTCAAACGTCTAAACCTCGAATTGCCAATTTTTGGCAAAACAACACAAATTAACTACCGACCTCCGAATTCTATTTCGGGCATAAGGCCAAGTCCAAAATCATGATATGAAACTATTGGAGCCATTAAAACACCGTTCCGGGATCGTTTTCACAATAGTCAAAGTTAGGTCAACATTTCTAACTTAAGCTTCTAAGCCAAGAACCAACGGGTAAAAATCCACCTAAAACCTTACCAAAACGAAACCAAACAATCCCGTAAATCATGAAACAAAAAGTGCACATGTGTTAAGCATCAAAAGGGGAAATGGGGCGCAATAACATAAAATGACCTGTCGGGTCGTTATATTCTCCCCCTTTTAAAACAATCATTCGTCCTCGAACGTGCAGAGGGACATACTTGAAGTGGCGAAAAGGTGAGGATAATGTCTCCGCATGTCATGCTCGGTCTCCCAAGTCGCCTCCTTGACCAGATGACCCCTCCATTCAACCTTTACTGAAGCAATGTTTTTTGACCTCAACTTTCGGACCTGCTTGTCCAAAATGGCCACCGGTTCTAGATCATAGAAACATGGAACACCGAGTGAACTGCTGACAAGCTGGGTGGCAACATAAGCTTGTAGTCCACCTCACCAACTCTCTCAAGGATCTCAAAAAGGCGAATGTACCTAGGGCTCAACTTTCCTTTCTTCCCGAACCTCATCACCCCCTTTATAGGTGACACCCGGAGCAAAACCCTCTCTCCAACCTTAAATTCTACATCACGAGCTCTCCGATCGACATAACTCTTCTAGCTAGACTGTGCTATAGGAAGCCGAACCTGAATCAACTTAAGGAAGCCTAACAATCTAGCCTCATTCCTCTCAAACCGAACAAATGGAGATCGACATCGTCTCCCATACAAGGCCTCATAAGGAGCCATCTGAATACTCGATTGGTAGTTGTTGTAGTAGGCGAACTCTACAAGCAGCAAGAACAGATCCCAAGAACCCCCGAAATCCATAACACAGGCACGAAGCACATCCTCTAATATTTGAATGGTGCTCTTGAACTGCCCGTCCGTCTGGGGGAGAAACGTTGTACTCAACCTAACCCATGTGCCTAGATCGCGATGCATAGCTCACCAAAAATGCGATGTGAACTATGTGCCTCGATTGGAGATAATGGACACCGGCACACCGTGGAGGCGAACAATCACATAGATATAGATCTGAGCTAGCTGCTCTGAAGAATAGGTGGTCACCACCGGAATGAAATGAGCCGACTTGGTCAACCTGTCCACAATCACCCATATTACTTCAAATTTCATCAAAGCCCGTGGGTTCCCAATAACGAAGTCCATGGTAACACGCTCCCATTTCCACCCAGAATTTCCGGTCACGACCTAAACCAAAGGGCCACGACGGGCACTCGGTGCCTAACTCAATCGAGCACCAACTTAGTGTATCCTTCTTATCATACTATCATGGGTAAATGAGCCGGAAAGGCCGTCATGAAATAACCATAACTAAACATAAGAGAATACTCGACATAGGACTACCCAACATGGTATACAAACTTATACATGTGACATACGGGCCTATAAGACCAAAATGATCTTTTGTACACTCAAAACATAGACCGACAAGGCCATTATGTCATCCATATACATAACATATGTCTACAAGCCTCAAAGAGTACATAAACATCATAAAGGCCAGGACGAGGCCCCACTATACCAATCAATATATGTCCAAAGCATACTGACCAAATAGGCAACTCCGGAGCAAGTGGAGTGCACCAACACCTTTTGCCGAGCTGATATCCTACTAGGAGGACTGCCAACCTGCGGGCATGAAACGAAGCATCCCCAGGCAAAAGGGACGTTAGTACAAATAGACGTAAGGCAGGAAAGCGTAGATAAGAACAATAATGTAATGAGAGATAGAGAAGATACAACCTGTAACATCTGAGTGCTGCCGAGGACTACTGACATGAACTGCATGATACATATATATACACATAAACTTTTAGAAACATACACCTCTATGGGAATCATCATCATCACATCATACCCGGCCTCGAAGAGGACTCGATAAAAACGTACCCGGCCATCATAAGGCTTGGTAGAATCGTATCCGGCCACATGGAGCTCGGTAAGCCCAACTGATCAATGGCTGCACAATAGGTGCCGTACTCGGCCGACTATAGCGCGGCTCGGTAGAGTAAAATAGATTCATATATATTATGCATGCTGGACTCATGGAATCACTTCTAAACCTTTGGGAGTGACGTAAGGTCGTTGCACCTTCGATTACATTATGGACATTATACCATCAATATGATCTTCAATAGGATTCAAGGATCATACATACTTTCTTAGAGTAACTTTATAAGGAAAGAACAACATGGACAACCTTATTTGCTAGGAGTAGATCCGTTATTAAATAGCGTATCATTTACGTTAATTTCACTTTAGATCATGCCAAAAGAAAGAACAAAGTGCCTTAACATACCTTATCACATTTTGTCCGATAACCATGTTGAAATCCTCTCGTCGCACTTCAATCTATAGTAACGATAATAATGCTATCGTTAAACTACGAAATATGCAACTATCATACAATGAACGATAAACTTATTTTATATTAAAATAGGCAGCATATCCCATGTTTTCCTTCCATTTGCAAGTCCATCAACTAAAAAGAACCCATAAAACCTTTACCTATATGCTTTCAGCACCACAACACCAATCAAGCTACACAACAAGTGCATAAGCATCACCAATGAAACTACTATTTACCACGACAACGGCAAGCTCGGATTGAATCCCTTTTGAACTATTTAACTCCAAATTCATTCCTTCATTAACTTAACAACATAGCCAGCATGATATTAAGTACAATGAGAGGACTTCTAACCTCCTATTCATCTCCTAATTCATCCTCAAACAGCCCAACATTCTAACAACAACAACAAGTGCAACTTTCTATTGTTATGTTGTCTTTTCCCTTCATATTCACAGTACCAACAGCAAGTTCGACATATAGACAATATTTTATAATAAAAACATTATAATAAAGACATTTTCAGAGGTTCCCAACCATTTAACGTTCATGGAAACAACCATTATAAAACAGTCCATTAAAAACAATTACATCTCAAACTATTTCAAGTCTCCTCTTGTAGTATTTTGCTCAAATAATGCAACCCACACACAAACAACGTCAAGCACATGTAGTAGGATATTATACTCACCTTAACCAGTATAAAAAACACGAAATTTCAGCCAAGCACAGCCCACAACTATCCTCAATGACACCACAACACAATAGGTGTTGTATTCTCTTCTTGAAGCAACTTTTGGTGTTCAAGTTGGTGTGTAAACACTTGTACGTCGCCTTGAAAACCTAATATATGTGAAGGAGGGACTGATTATTAACTTAATCAACAAGAATAACATGAAACCTGAGGTTACTTCACTTTGAAGAACTACGATCTAGCAAGCACCACGAGGTTTCTAGCGTTAGATTCATGTTTTTATTTTAGGTTTTAATCACGGAGGAAACCTCGGAGAGAATTCAGGTTTTAGGAACTGTTTTAGGCGAGAAAAATGAGTTAAACGATTTATAATTGACTTAAGTACAAGCTGGAGGTTTACACCAACTTTGTGGGTCCCATGCGAGATGCTTGCGCAGTCTCGCGAAAATGCCAATATCTCTCTGCTCCAATGCCGTATCGACGAACGGTTAAATGCATTTGAAACGAGAGTCGTAGATCTTAAAATTGGTAGGTAGATGACCCCGTGATTCCAAGTAATTTTTAGAAAAGCTCAGCTACATTTGACCTAATTTTAAGCACATTTATGAATGTAACTTGTGATGACCATTGCAAATTTTTGTTCCACAACTCGCTTGACTTCAAAGCTCAACATACCGCTGTAATATGGAAGAACTCGCTTGACTTCAAAACTCAACATACCGCTGTAATAACTCATAAAGTAACCTCCTTATCATCACCCTAGTATGACCCCAAAAGTACATGTTATAACATTCCTAACTTGTTGACTTCGGACGAAACTTATTTTCTTCAATTCATTTAGCTTCTAAGCCTTCCAACCCTCTTGGTACTTGTTATTCATGATCATTAAATACTTGTAACCTCCAAGGTAACACGATTAACTTACTTTATATACTTCCAAATATAATCTCATTTCTGAGCTTACATCAATTGACTTACGACGTACTCTCACGTACGAAAACATGGGGTATAACATTTCCAGTCTCTAAAGCAAACCGCCTAGCCTGTGATGCTCGTACTTCACCCACTGACAATTCAGGCACCGAGCCACATACTCCACTATGTCTTTCTTCATTCTCCTCCACCAATAGTGTTGCCTCAAATCTGGATCCCTCTTAGAGACACCTGGATGAATGGAGTACCACGAACTGTGGGCCTCCTCAAGAATCAATTCATGCAACCCTTCAACATTGGGCACACATATCCGGTCCTGCATCTACAACACCCCATCATCTCGGATGGAAACCTCCTTGGCATCGTCATGCTGTACGATGTCCTCAAGGACAAGAAAATAAGGGTCGTCACACTGGCGCTATCTGATGTGCCCATATAAAGAAGACGGAGAAACCACGCAAGAACTCGGTTGGGCTTGGAAAAATCCAATCTAACAAACTGATTGGCCAAGGCCTGAACATCCATTGCTAGTGGCCTCTCTACTGCCGGTAGATATGCCAAACTGCCCACACTCTCCGCCTTTTGACTCAAGACATCGGCCACCACATTCGCCTTCCCAAAATGGTGTAGAATAGTGATATCATAGTCTTTAAGAAACTCTAACCATCTCTGCTACCGCAAGTTAAGATATTTTATCTTGAACAGATGCTGAAGACTCTGGTGCTCGGTATAGACCTCACATGGAACACCGTACAAGTAGTGACTCCAAATCTTTAATGCATGGAAAATAGCTGCCAATTCAAGGTCGTGCACCAGATAATTCTTCTCATGAACCTTCAGCTACTGAGACACGTAGGCAATTACTCTATCATCATACTTCAACATCGCGCCAAGCCCAATCAGTGACACATCACAATACACAATGTCAGACCCCGAATCTGTAGGCAACACCAACACTGGGGTTGTAGTCAAAGCAGCCTTAAGCTTTTGATAGCTCACCTCACACTCCTCGGACCATCTGAAAGGAGCATCCTTCTGTGTCAACCTAGTCGTAGGTGCCGTAATGAGCGAAAAACCCTATACGAAATGGTGATAATATCTGTCCAAACCAAGAAAACTTCGAATCTCAACAGCTAAAGACAGTCTAGGCCAATTCTAAACTGCCTTAATCTTCTTCGGATCTGCCTTGATCCACTCACTCGATACCACATGACCTAAAAATGCCACTGATTCACGCTAGAATTCACACTTTGAAAATTTTGCATATAACTTCTTCTCTCAAGGTTTGGAGTACGATACTCAGATCCTGCTCATAATCCTCCCGATTGTGGGAGTACACCAAGATGTCGTCAATACACACAATGACGAATGAATCAAGATATGGCTGGAATAAACTGTTCATCAGGTGCATAAATGCTGCTAGGGTGTTGGTCAACCCAAATGTCATCACAAGAAACTCGTAGTGACCATACTGAGTCCTGAACGTAGTCTCCAAAATATCTGCATCCCGAAATTCAACCGATGATACCCTGACCTCAAATCAATTTTTGAGAATACTCCAGCACTCTGCAATTGGTCAAATACGTCATCAATACGCGATAGTGGATACTTGTTATTCAATGTAACCTAGTTAAACTACCGATAATGAATACACATCTGCATAGAACCATCCTTCCTTTTTCACAAACAAAACAGGAACACCCTAAGGCGACACAGTAGGCCGAATGAAACCCTTATCAAGCAACTCTTGCAACCGCTCCTTTAACTCCTTCAAATCTGTAGGCGCCATATGGTAGGGTGGGATAGAAATGGGCTGGGTTCCCGGCAACAAGTCAATACCAAAATCGATATCTCTATCAGACGGCATGCCTGGAAGATCTGCTGGAAATACATCTGGGAAGTCTCTCACTACCGAAATTGATTGAACGGTAGGAGTATCAACACTGACATCTCTCACAAAGGCTAGATATGCATCGCACTGCTTCTCAACCATCTGCTAAGCCATTAGAAAGGACACAACCCTGATAGGGATATAATCCAATGTACCCCTCCACTTTAACCGCGGAAAACCTGGCATATCCAGTGTCACAGTCTTGGCGTGAGAATTCAGAATAGCTTGATAGGTCAACAACTAGTCCATGCCCAAGATCACATCAAAGTCTACCATATTGAGTAATAATAGATCAACTCTGGTCTCAAAACCACCAATAACAACTAAACACGACCAATAAACACGGTTAATAATAATAGAATCTCCCATTGGCATAGACACATATACAGGAGAACTCAAAGAACCATGAGATATATCCAAATATGGAGAAAAGTAAGAGGACACATATAAGTAGATCGCGGATCAAATAAGACTGATGAATTCCTATGACAAACTAGAACCATACCTGTGATGATTGCGTCTAATGCGACTGCCTCCGTCCTACCTGAAAAAGTGTACAATCTAGCCTGGCCTCCCCTTCTAGGGTGACCTCTACCAACCTAACCTCCAGCCCCAGCTGGCTGTGCAGGTAGAGCAGAAACCGGAGCAGCAACCATGCTGTGTGAAGTCTGTGGACCCTCTGGAATATGTGGAGCCTGTGTAGTCTGTGGAAGTGCAACCCGCCTGAGTCTCGGGCAGTCCCTCACCATATGTCTGGTGTCTCCACACTCAAAACAAGCTCTTGGTAGGCATGGCTATTGAAGCTGACTCAGGCCTAGTCGTCTAGATTGACCGCTGAGGCAACCCATCCAGGAGATGCACTAGAAACTGGCCGAACAAAGTGGGAAACCTGGGAACTTGGAATAGTATGAGTACTACTAGTAGCTGGAAGTGCTGAATGAACTGGGCGGCTCACATAGCCTCTACCATGACGGGCATCAACTGAGGCGGGGGCACCACTATATCCTCCAGAGTCTCAAAGCTCTTGGCCTCCCTATCCTCTCTCTCACGGCCTCACACATCCTCCAACCTCCGTGCAATCACTACCAGCTACTAATACGGAGTATCTGTCTCCAACTCTCGAGCCATGCTGAATCTAATACCATATTTGAGCCCCTCGATGAATATGTGGACTCGCTTTTTGACTGTAGAAACTAAGGCAGGTGCATGTATGGACAACTCACTAAATCCAATGGCATATTTTGACACTATCATAGTACCCCTGGCGCAGCTGCTCAAAATCCATGTGTCATGCATCCCAAAGGGTATGGGGTGCAAAATCTCTCAAGAACATCTCTGAAAACTAAGTTCATGCGAGTGAAGCTGCCTCGGCTGGGCTACCCTCCCCTCGTAAGCCTGCCACCAATTGTAAGCTGCTCCCATTTTATTCATGAAATGGCTTGGATTGGTATTAGTCTGGATAAGGCAAAATCATTCTATTAGATCGAATAAGTACATTCGATCTAATAAGTACCTGACAGTTGGAATGTAGAAAAAGCAACTTTAATTGTCTCCACAATACCTAGGGTGCGGGGAATATAGTGGCACATCTCTAGAAAGCCCTGCGCATCCTCGATAGCTAGGCCACTGTAATTAGGAGGACGACACTTCGTGAATCTCTCAAGTCTAAGCTGCTCCTCCTCAGATGCCACTGCCCTAACCTTAGGCTGAACCGGAACAACAAGTTGCACTAGCATAACTCTCGGGAACTAATCGACCTGGACCTGCTACTTTGGGGTATGGGCTGCTGGAGTCTGGGCTCCTCCCCCGGTCTGTGATGTGGCTGAAGCGAGGGGAATCAATCTAGCCTAAGCCATAGTCCTTAACATGCTCAAAAACTATGCTAGGGTCTCCTAAAGTGCAGGGGTGACAACAGGCACCTCGAGTGCCTGTCCCCCAAGCGCAGCTTCTGGTGGCTCTTCGGTCGCTGCTCGGGTAGGTGCTCTAGCTACACCATATGGCCCTCCTCAGCCTCTGCCTTGGCCCCGGCCTCTTGCGGCTCTAGCGGGAGGCGTAGAAGTGCGTGTCCTAACCATTTGTGAGAGAACAGAAAGACAAAGACTTAGAGTTCAAAGCCAACAAACTCGCACGATAAGGAATCAAAGAAGTGAAATTTTCTAACAGTTACTTAGGCCCCAAAAGATAAGTACAGATGTCTCTGTATCGATCCGCAAGACTCTACTAAATCTGCTTTTGACTCGTAACACCAATGGACCTAGAGCTCTGATACCAACTTGTCACGACCCCAATATCCCACCTTAGGATTTCGTGATGGCACCTATTCTCTAAGACTAGGTAAGCCTAACATGCGATGAGAAACAACAGGTATAATATTTAAACTTCAAATTGAACCATGTAAACTGACATAATAATACTCAACAATACAGTTGACTACCACTCTGCAAAAACCAAATGGAACAAAGTCATAAGCTCTACTAGAATGTACTAATAGTCTCGTAATACAATACTATTTTGGAATAGGAAATAAATAGTAGTATGTCTAAGAACAGAAGGTGACTTCGAGGGATGTGAACGTCGAGCAGGTATACCTTGAAGTCTCCAAAAGCAGCTAATCAATCAATTACTGACGTACTGGATCGACTCAAAAATGTGCAGAAGTGTAGTATGAGTACACCGCAACGGTACCCAGTAAGTGTCAAGCCTGACCTCGGTAGAGTATTGACGAGGCCAGGTCAAGAGACCTACCAGAATAAAAGAAACTTAACACGATATGGTAAAGTCAAATAATGTAGAACGAAGAAATAAATTACAATAAATCATATCATTAATGAAAGCTAACAACCGAATCTAACGCAATAAAGGTAACAAGGAGTGAACATATGTTAAGAACATCAAGAAAACAACAATGACAAACATATGTAAGACAAATAAGGAATGAAAAAATTGTACTACCAAAGCCTCTTTAACAAAAAGTGTGCAACAAGAATAACAACCGAGGTACTGCCTCATTTTCACATTGCACAAGTTCAATCACAATATTTCCTTATATCACCTCGTGAGCCTTAATTAGTTTTGAAAATCATTTATCCCGAAAGAGCTACACACATTTTAGCCCACCTTATATCACCGCGTTACTTCAAGTAGTTCCCCTACTAGAAACACACGTATCAACCCCAATTTATCTTATCGCATGCGTATCAATCCCTAGCCTTATACCACCGCATGTGTATCAACATCACATCATAATCACAACTCGCACCACAAGTGCCCATATGCCACAACTTGCCAAAAGAATCAACAAAACTAATGTTTCCACAAAAAATAGCCCATTGTTCAACCACAATGTATAAAAGAATCTCAACAATAACAAAATGAATGTGAATTGCTCAACAAGAAAGATATCTCAACAATTAACATCTTCACCTCAATGCGATAATGACTTTTACAACTTCAACACCAATAACTCAAATAAGAAGATACTCCCCGAAATAAAAACTTCAAGTAAAAGTAATTCAACAATTTAAGAGGTAACAAGACAATAAGGAAGGCAATGACTTCAACTAAAGCATATAAGAGTAAAATAACAAGTAAAAGGTAGAAAAACTGTTAACAATGTCAAATAAAGCATGTAAGGGTAGATTAACACATGGAAGAGTAGACTAGTAATGAGGGGTGTAACATGTTATGACAATTCAATTAAAGGCATGGAATGAGTTTATAACCTAAACCGATCAAATACCACATGTAGCTCGTAAACCCATTCGTCACCTTGTGTACATGGATTTCACATATCACAAACAACACAATCAACCCAAATCCTAAGGGGTAGTTCCCCCACACAAATGTCAGAACATGAGAAACAGTAAAAGATAAAGATAAAGGGAAGAAAATTTCAAGGACTACGGACGGTATGACAGCTATCTCGTAGTCTCCTATATAGATGGCATAACTCAAGCCTGAAAATCACCTCCGCCAGATGTACCTGGACATACAAACGAAGTGCATAGTGTAATATGAGTACAACCGACCCAATGTACTCAATAAGTAACAACACTAACTTTGGGTTGAAAGCAGTGACGAGTTGAAAACAACAGTCAAATGTTCGTACCAATAACCAACAATAGTTCAAAAAATACAAGATAAACCGTAGAAATAGTAGATCAATGATATCAAGTACAGCTCGTTCTCATTGCAGAAATTTAGGCATACTTTCAAGTATAACAGTTTACAACCCAACACGGATAAAACATGCCAATTACTATTTAGCATAAGGAAAGTACATCTCTATGCCTACATGTCAAGTATACACGTAAATAAACAATATCTCAATGGATTCATCAATAGTATTTAAACTTAGCACTATACGGGTACCTCGAATAACTTCCCATCATCAAGCACATATATGAAACACAGTGCCTGCGCCCACTGCTGGCATGTCAGACTCCAGAGAGGTGGATACTGCCCAAGAGCTAATTCTAATCACTAAGCCCTATAATGAGGCCTGGTGCATGCATCGCCTCAAAATGATAACACTAATCCCAATACGGGATTTGCGTACACGTCACCTTAATATGAGTACCAAACCGACTCTAAGTCCCAAACTCAGTCATTTACCGTTCAAGTCTCGAATGAACACATCTCAAGTATTCAATTAAATGGTTTTACCCTTAAGCGATATCAGCAACATGTGAGGAATCAAATAAGAACTGAGACAGAGATATCATACACAGATATAGTATGAAAATGTGTGCAAATAAGTTATATAACTCAGAAACAACAAGAATAGCCCAATTAAGCCTCAAACAGTCAGCGCATAGCCTAGACATGATGTCTAACATGATTCACAGTTCAAATAATAAAAAAAGTAGAGGGAACGTTGCGGCAACATGATTTAATAGCAAAACAAGCCCGTAATTAGCCTAATGGCCACCCTAACCATAAAAAAACCAGTGCGCACACACACGCCCTTCACCAAGCGCATACGTCTCCCCAAATCCAAGTTTAAAAGTGTTACTTACCTCAAAGTGCGCAACTCAATGCTCTAACAAACCCTTGCCTCGCGAATCGGCCTCTGAAAGACTAGAATCTAGTCACAAACAACCTATTATAATCAATACAAGTAGGAATCGATTCCATATAATAAAGCTAAAGTCTTAAACCAAATTCAAAAAGTCAACCCAAAAAGTCAACACTCGGCCCATGCCTCGAAACCCGACAAAATTCACAAAATCCGAATATAAATTCAAGAACAACTCCAACCATACCAAAATCATTCAATTCCCACTACAAATCGACCCTCAAATCCCCAAATCTTACTCTCCAATACCTAGTCCAAAATCCCCCAAATTTCACCTCAAAAAACACATAATCTAGGTGGGAAAATCAATATTAATGGACAAAAGTGATCAAAAGTCACTCACCTCTTGAATTGTAGTGAAACCCGCCTAAAACATCAGCCCTAACCGAGCTCCGCAAGTCCAAAAACAGAAAAATGCCAAACCCTTCGACATTTATGTTCTGTCCAGTAAAACCGCTTCTAGGGTCAAGATCTCCGCTTATGCAGTACCGCTTCTGTGGTCAATTATCCGCATCTGCGAAACTCGCTTAAAATCCTACCCACTGCATCTGCGGTCCCTAACCCGTACCTGCGGATGTACTTCGGGGCGCAACTATCCGTTTCTGCGGACTTGCCAATCCAGCTCCTCCTCCGCTTCTGCGTAGCCAAATACACATCTGCGGGCTTGCAGAGGAAATAACCTCGCACTTGTGGCCCCTGCCCAGCTCACCCATAACCGCTTTTGCGACCCCTTGGCCGCTTATGCGGCTCCGCACCTGCAGCCAAATCCTCGCAAGTGCGATGATACTAGATATGCTGCCATCAGAAATCGCATAAGTCCAATTCTCATTATGATTTCAATACGAATCAAACCCGAGGCCCTCGGGACCCCATCCAAAGATTCCAACATGTTCTGAAACATAATACGAACCTAGTCGAAGCCTCAATTCAGATGAAACAACATAAAAAATACGAGCCGCACCCCATTTCAAGCCTATTGAGACTAATGGATTTCCAATTTCAAAAATCGATGCTGAAACCTTTCAAACCAATTCCGATTTACCTCAAAATATGCACAGAAGTCACACAATAACACAATGGACCTATTCGAACACCCGTAACCAAAATCCGAGCCCGGTATCAACTAAGTCAACTCTCAGTCAAACTTCTCAACCTTCCAAACCTTCAATGTTCCTACTTTTTCCTATTCAAGCCAAAACGACCTACGGACCTTCAAATCAACATTCGGACATATGCCTATGTTAAAAATAACCACATGAAGCTATCGGAACCATCAAAACTCCATTCCGGAGTCATGTACACAAAAGTCAAACTTCAGGTCAACTCTTTCAGCTTAAGCGTTAAACGGTGGGACTAAGTGTCCCAATTCACTCCAAAACCTCCCCTGAACCAGTCCAACCACCACGGAAAGTCACATAGAAATAATTAAATATAGAAGAAGTGATAAATGAGAAAACATGGCTGCAATACATAAAACTACTGCCTGGGTCGTTATATTCTCCCCCTCTTAAGCAAGTGTCCACCCTCAAACGGTTGTAGAATCATACATGGAGTCTCAAATTGGCGTGGATATCTGCTCCGCACCTCCCGCTCGGCCTCCCAAGTAGCCTCCTCGATTGGTTGGCTTCTCCACTGAACTTTCACTGAAGCTATATTCTTTAATCTCAACTTTCGAACCTAATGATCCAAAATGGCCACCGGCTCCACATCATAAGTCAAATCCCCATCTAACTGAACTACGTTGAAATCCAAAACATTAGACCGATCACCGCAATACATTCAGAGCATGGAAACATGAAACACCGGGTGAACACCCGATAGACTAGGTGGTAATGCAAGCTTCTAGGCCACCTCACCAATCCTCTCAAGCACCTCATAAGGGCTCCACTTTCCCTTCTTCCCGAACCTCATAACACCCTTCATGGGTGAAACTCTAAGCAATACCTTGTCTCCTACCATATAGGTAACATCACGAACCTTCCGATCAACGTAACTCTTATGTCTAGACTGTGATGTGCAAAGCCAATCCTGAATCAACTTGACTGTCTCTTAGGCATCCTGAACCAAATCAGTACCCAATAACCTATCCTCTCTTGGCTCAAACCATCCAACTTGAGAACGACACCGCCTCCCATATAAGGCCTCATAAGGGTCCATCTGAATACTCGATTGGTAGCTGTTGTTGTAGGCAAACTCTGCAAGTGGTAAAAACTGATCCTACGAATCCCCGTAATCCATAACACAAACGCGTAGCATATCCTCCAAAATATTAATGGCGCTCGGAGTGTCCGTCCGTCAGGGGATGGAATGCTTTACTCAACTCAAACCGTGTGCCTAACTCTTGATGCACTGCTCTCCAAAACTGCGATCTGAATTGCATGCCCCGATCTGAAATAATGGATACCAGCACACCATGAAGACAAACAATCTATCCAAAGAGTAGGTAATCACAATCAGTATGATATGTGCGGACTAAGTCAACCGGTCCACAATCACCCAAATAGCATAGAATTTCTTCAATGTCCGTGGGAGCCGACGGCAAAGTCCATGGTAACGTGCTCCCATTTCCACCTAAGGAATCTGAAGTCTCCGAAGCAAACCGCGTGGCCTCTGATGCTCGTACTTCACCTGCTGACAGTTTAAGCACCGAGCCACATACTCCACCATGTATTTCTGCATTCTTCACCACCAATAGTGTTGCCTCAAGTCGTGGTATATCTTCGCTGGCCTCCTCAAGAATAAACACACGTAACCCATCCACATTGGGCACATAAATCCGACCCTGCATCTGCAACACCCCATCATCTCCAACAGAAACATCCTTGGCATCATCGTGTTGTAACCTGTCCTTAAGGACATCCAAATGGGGGACATCATACTGATGCTTTCTGATGCGCTCATATAAGGAAGACCGAGAAACCATGCACGCTAGAACCCGACTAGGCTCTAAAACATCTAACCTCACAAACTGATTGGCGAAGGCCTTAACATATGATGCTAGAGATCTCTCACCAACTGGATTATATGCAAGGCTACTGCACTCATCGCCTTTCTACTCAAGGTATCGGCCACCACATTGGATTTTCCGGGATGATACAAAATGCTTATATCATAGTCTTTTAACAACTCCAACCATCTCCTCTATCTCAAATTTAGATCCTTCTGCTTAAACAAGTGTTGTAGACTCTGATGATCTGTAAATACCTCACTAGATACGCTGTACAGGTAGTGCCTCCAAATCATTAATACATGATCAAGGACTTCTAACTCTAAATCATGAACAGGGTAGTTCTTCTCGTGGGGCTTCAACTGGCGTGCGCATTGGCAAGTACCCTACCCTCATGCATTAAGACGCACTCGGTACCAATCCGAGAAGCATCACAATACACTATATATGAACCCGATGCTGAAGGCAAAACTAAAACCAAAGTTGTGGTCAAGGCAGTATTGAGCTTCTAAAAGCTCTCCTCACACTCATCAGACGACCTGAATGGGGCAACCTTCTAGGTCAATCTAGTCAAAGATGCAGCAATGGACGAGAATCCCTCCATGTAATGATGACAATATCAAGCCAAGCAAAGAAAAATCTGACTCTCAGTAGCAGAAGACGGTCTGAGCAAGCTCTGAACTGCCTCAATCTTCTTCGAATCTACCTTGATACCCTCATTGGACACCACATGCCCCAAGAAAGCCACAGAATCGAGTCAAAACTCGCACTTGAAGAATTTAGCATAAAGCTACTTCTCTCTCAATGTTTGTACAATCCTCTGATGTTGTACAAGCTCCTATTGGCTGCGTGAATATGCTAGTATATAATCAATGAATACTAGGACAAAAGATTCAAGATATGACTGGAATACACTGTTCATGAGATGCATAAATGCTGCTGGGGCATTGGTCAGCCCAAAAGACATCACAAGGTACTCGTAGTGACCATAGCGGGTCCTAAATGCCGTCTTCAGAATATCAGAATCTCGGATCTTCAACTGGTGATACCCAGACCTCAAATCAAACTTATAAAACACTCTAGCTCCGTGAAACTGGTAAAATAAGTCATCAATGTGCGGAAATGGGTACTTATTCTTAATAGTAACTTTGTTCAATTTCCTGTAGTCAATGCACATCCGTATAGTACCATCCTTCTTCTTCACAAATAGAATGGGTGCACCTCAAGGCGACACAGTATGCCTAATAAATTCCTTATCAAGTAGCTCCTGAAGCTATTCTTTCAATTCCTTCAACTCTACTGGTGCCATAAGATACAAAGTAATGGAGATGGGCTGAGTGCCCGGCACCAAATGAATACCAAAATCAATGTCCATGTCGGGTGACATGCCCAATAATGTCTGCAGGAAATACATCTGGAAAGACTCGCACTTTTGGAACAGACTCAATAGTAGGAGTATAAGCAGAAACATCCCTCACAAAGGCCAAATATTCCAAACATCCCTTCCCAACCATCCATTGGGCCTTTAAATATGAGATCACTTTACTCGGAAAATAGTCCAGAGAACCTCTCCACTCAATCCTAGGAAATCCCGGCATCACTAACGTCACGGTCTTAGCGTGACAATCAAGAATAGCATGACATGGTGACAACCAATCCATGCCTAGAATCACATCAAAATCAACCATCCTAAGCAGTAAAAGATCAACTCTCCTCTCCAATCCCCTAATAGTCACCACCCACGACCGATATACACGGTCCATAATAATAGAATCGCCCATCGGCGTAGATACATGAATATATGTAACTAAGGAATCATAGTGCATATCCAAATAACGAGAAACCTACAATGAAATAATATGGAAGCATCTCTGTGGCACACTGAAAACGATCCCTGTGATCACTGCATCTGAAGCAACTACCTCTGGCCTCCCCCTCTAGGGCGACCTCGACCCGTACGACCTCCACCCCGAGCTGGCTGAGCAGGGGGTGTAGCAATTGGTGCATGGGACCTCTGCACTGGACTCCCTACTGCACTGCACCTCTATAGTGACAGGGACAACACTTCCTCACATGCCCCAACTCTCCACGATCATAACAACCTCGAGCCAAAAATGGCAGTAGGGCTCAATCGGACCTCGAGAACTAGAATTACCACTGGAAGAACCCGGTACTGATGAAACTTGAACTGATGGAGCATGGGATAAACTCTAAGTTAGAGTCATTGAAAGATGATTAACCCCGACGAGCACTGTATGAACCATGACTAGCTGATGCGCCAGGATATACTGGGCGAGCCATCTGAATGGGACTGTAAGGACGACCTCTGCTGTGATGTGACCGACCTATAGATGAGGTACCACTAAAACCACCAAAACTATGAGGCCTTTTACCATCCCGGTCGTGGCGCTCAATCCTGCGAACAAACTCCAAGCGCCTAGCAATCTCGACCACCTAGTAAAACCTAGCCTCCGTCTCGGCCTCTCGGCCAAAACTGTAACGTAGGCCATAGTTGAGGCCATCAATGAACCTCCTTATCCGCTCTCTCTCTATGGGAACCAACCTTATTGCATGATAGGACAAATCTGTGACTCGTATCTCATACTGGGTCACAGTCATATCTCCCTAGCATAGCTGCTCAAAATCTATATGCAGCTCCTCCCTGCGAATCTTTGGGACAAACTTCTTTAAAAAGAGAATGGATAACTCATTCCATGATTGACTATCTTAGATGATGTTTTACTCATATCATTATTGTTATACTGTGTTTTATTATTAATTAGCTTACCTAGCGGGTTGGGTTAGGTTCCATCACGACTAATTGGATTTTCAGTCGTGACACTCGTCGCGTTCTTAGTCTTTTATTTTTTGATGTTTATCGTCATCGCCTCATTATTTCTGGTCCGGTCCGAAAGGTCATTCAGGGTGTCGTGGCCTCAAAAGATTATTTTCATCAGTGTTGTAGTATTATTTCAAATCAGTAAAGTCCCATACGTCAAACAACCTAACAATCTCAACAGTGTAATTGGACCAATGCAAGCTAAACAGAGACTTTAGCACCCAAGGCTGCCTCAACCATAGCATACAAGCCAAGTGTATAATCTCAAGCGTTCATATGATCAAACAAAATTCATTAACCGTGAAAGATAGCAGCCCAGGAAAACAAGTTGCAGGCTTTGTAATGGAACCATGTTTAATGCCAAATAATAACATCATCCGCTAGAACAATGCTAGCGATATCAATACCAACAAAGGGCTATATCAAAGGTGTCAATTGAAATACAAATCGATACACATGTACACCCAAATCAAAAATCAATCAGTGATGAGCCGAAATTATAGTGGCCGGGATAAAGCAAAAAATTCGGCAAAAAGAACACACAATCAAACAGTGATAGCCGGAACAGGGGTCGTTCGCATCCGATTTGATAGCGTTGCTTCCACGGCAAATGCCGGAATGACGCCTGGAGTGGCGATCGAAGAGCAGCAGTGAACCAAAATACTCATTAGGAAAGATAGATACCACACGGCCTTTCAAATCGCAAAAATACAGTAACAATAGCATAAAATAGATCCGTCCAGCAAACCTAAAGGGTTCACTGAGAAAACATTCCAACCAAATTTGAGACAACAATCCACTATCGCGGGATAAAATGAGTCTTGACCTGATCTGGGAACGACTCAGGCGGGTAGTGGTGTTATATAGTTGAGGTAGCAGTCGACATCGTCACGCGCAGCCAGTCGATCATCACTTCTGGTGGCGGCGAAGAAGTGAGAGAATGAGAGAGGCAGAAGAAGGAGAAGGGTCACTGACCATGGCGTGGCCGGATTTCGCAAGTGCTGCCGGAGGCTGATCTCTCAACGAGAGAAGAAGATGAGGGAGATGGCTGCTATGAGTTAGAGGAACGAGAGAGTGAGAGGTCCAACATTAGGGTTTGTTATTTAGAGTATAAAATCTGATGGGTGTAAAAAATGGGTGTCTCTTATTAAAATGAAAAAAATAAAAGACAAAGTAAAATAAAAATATATGGTCATAAGCAAAAAAGATTCAATGTCACTTCGAGTCATATCACTTGTCAAGCAGCGTCACATGTCATGTCATATCACTTGTGTTGTCTCATTGGATGTTAACGGGGCATTAGATTTGACTGGACTCGATTCGTATTTTGAAATTAATTTTACTGACTTTCTTGTAATTACTAGACTGTGCTATAGAAGAAAAAAATGTTTATTATTTAAGATCTCTTGTAGTATTTATTTAAAATGTAACTACTACAATTATGTTGTAGTAATTTTTATTTTATTTTTTTAAATGACAATAAATTAATAGAATACCCTAATATTTAAAAAATAGGACAACTATCAATAAATTATTTGAAATATAGAAAAATGCACAAAATAGTAGTATTTAACTAATTGCAATAAAATAATAAAAAATTGTATATTTTGTAAAATAAGAATAATTATCAATAAATTGCATAAGAGCTAAATAATGTTCAAAATACTACATTATACAATTTTTAGATTTGGAAGCCTGTAGAAGTTAATTTCTAAATACGGCGGATCAAAATTGGGTGTCAACAGCTGCCCCTCTTTGGCTGGAGATGATGTAAGAATCTTCGGGCAAAGAAGTTGGCAACATCTAAATTTTTTCCCGACATGACATAATGGAAAATTTGGATGTTTTGAAGATTGTGATCGAACTCTAGTTTATGAGTTTCCTACATATCTCGGGTTGCATGAGAATCAAGTCACCTATAGTTTGGAAGATAGAGTACTACTTATGAATCGTAGCCTCAAGGAGTAGGAGACAAATCTTCGAGGACGAAAAGATTCATGTGATCTCGACATTGCTTCCAAGATTGCCCTAGTGTAGGACTGTGGTAACACTGGGACGTGGACAGTGAATTGGCTTGAAAGGATTTTGATGTAGATGCGGCTAGGCTGTGTGTTGAGGTTTCCTACATATCTCTAATGTAAAGAGAATCAGGCCGATTGTCGTTCAAGAAGGCGATTGGAAGTTTTGATTTTTTATTTTGAATGTTGCCCCAGCGTCAAGCTTTGATGAACTGGGTTTATTATGACTATGAGGGTTGGGATTGCCTACACACTCCATGTCAATGGGACGTAAGATGATACTTGGAGACGTGTCGCAGATTGCTGCTGCAAAGATCGACGTCCGTCCTCAAAATCTACCCCAGTTTATTTGCTAGAACATAATTCCACGTTGTGTCACGTTTTTGATCGGTAGAGTTGACAATGGTGGACTATGCTTCCGTTTGGCTTGACAAAGACGAATATGTGATTTTTGAACGAAATAGGACCCTAGGTTAGAACTCTAATTCGAAAGAGATCCGGGCTATATACCGGTTAAAAGTGATTGGAGGACTTTTATTTGAAGGAAATCCAGGCTGTGTAACGGTCTGAAGCGTTATCGGAGCACTTCAATGTTAAATGGCAATCCGGGTTGTGTACTAGTCTGAAGCGCTATCGGAGAACTTTGGATTATTCAAGGAAATCCAGGCTGTATATAGGTCTGAAGCTATATCGGAGCATTTGAAATATAAAAAGGAAATTTAGGTTGTGTATCGGTCCGAAGAGATATCGGAGCACTTGAATGAATGAAAGACATCCGGGCTGTGTACCCGTCTAAAGCGATATCGGAGAATCTGAATGATAAAAGGAAATTCTGGCTGTTAACGGTCTGAAACGATATTGGAGCACTTGAAATCTAAAGAGAAATCTGGGTTGTGTACCGGTCTGAAGCGATAACGGAGCACTTGAAACCTAAAATACCCGTATTAAAAGGTTGGTGCCTGTAAAATTTGACTTTGAAATGTAAATGCCCATTGTTCAAGAGGGCACCTGCAAAAGTATGATGCTATATATATATATATATATATATATATATATATATATATATATAAATA
>MCJB01026816.1:0-64669 GCA_002018475.1 Nicotiana obtusifolia | reverse complement strand
TATATATATATATATATATATATATATATATATATATATATAAATACTTAGAGGGGACTGGGAAAATAAGAGGAATGTAAGGAACAGGAAGCAATAAATAAAGAAAAACTCAGGCGGGAAAGCCGACCATATGCAAACGTATGCTAAATAAAATAGGGGGCAGAGCCGACCGAATGCAAGTATGTTAACACAAGATAAAAACATAAAATCTGGTGGCAGAGCCGACCAGAAGTACTATTGATAAGAAGAAATTAAAATACAGATATTAAAAAATTGAAACTTAAAAGCTTACAGGGTATAGAGCTCTTAAGTGTTGAGGGGGTTTAAAGAGAGGAAATATGTAGAGAGCATTCTGAAATTTGGGAGAAGGACTGAATGCCTTCTAAAGTGATTGAGGGTGTCTATTTATAGAATTATAGACTGTGCTATAGTGAAAGTGTACAATATTTTGCTACAGTGAAAAGTGCACAGTGATGTACAGTGATAAGTGCATAGTCATCTACAGTAATATTGCTACAGTAACTTCCAGAAAATTTATTGCTGGCATCATGGCTGATGTCAGCGATAAATTTGTCCTGATTTTGACTTATTCTGGGTCATAGTCAGGGTCATCCTCTTCTTCTGATTGTTCTTCAGACGAACTGAATGAATGTTGATCGGGAACCTTTCCCTTAAGCTGTTGTAATAGGTTTCCTTCTCCTGCATGTAGTCTTCTTTGCTGGCAGAGCCTGCTAATTTGGCTTGAACTAGCCATCTCTGCTGCAGAAATGAAGTGTTTGCTACAACTGTTGGTGATAGAAATTTGGGGTTGCTGGAAAACCATTTTCCAACTGCTGGTAAGTAGGTTTCTGTGGCATCTCTCCATGCCTTGTACCACCTGCAGTAGCCTTCAAGGGCTAACCAAGGCATACCTCTGAATCCTTCCCGTTCGTGGAAAACAAACTTCTGGGTGTATATCCATGGGATGCGGAATCTGAGGGAAAATTGAAGCAACTGGGGAATGTGCTGGTCTCCGTGAAATCTGGAACAAAAATAGTCAAATCCTTCTTTCACTGGTGGAGGAAATATATCTACTAAATGACCGTAAATAGGCCACCATTGGTGCAAAAACCATTGGGGAAAATCTACTGGCAAGTGTTTTCCCCAAAGGAGGAAATATGAATGTTTGTTAGTATGGTTTTAAAAGTTCAGCGCATTAAACCACACGTTCCTATAATCATAATAACTGAAAAAGTAAGGAGAAAATGCCTGGGAAAGTTTTCTGACTTTCATAGGGTGATCACCCCATTCCTTTGGCGAGATAATTTTATTTATCCATACTGTGGTATGGGTGATATAAGTTTGGGTTTTGTCCAAAAAAGATTTTAATAGACAAGAATGGGTATTTGTAAGGATAAATTCATAGAACTTATGGTTATGGATAGGAGTTTTCCGAAGAAAATTGGATGTTGGGTCGAGTATCTTTTTGGCTACTATTAGAGGGTTAGAATCCCAAAGATGTGGTTCGGTTTGGATGAGTCAGTAAGTAATCTCGTTATTAACATATTGAGGTTCCTCTGAGTAAGGACCTGCTGAAGAAATTGGCTAAGTCACGAATGAAGAAAGTGCCTGTTTAGGTGCAGAAGGCACCGTG
This sequence comes from Nicotiana obtusifolia, assembly GCA_002018475.1. Taxonomy (NCBI): domain Eukaryota; kingdom Viridiplantae; phylum Streptophyta; class Magnoliopsida; order Solanales; family Solanaceae; genus Nicotiana; species Nicotiana obtusifolia. The sequence continues at coordinate 63,036 of MCJB01026816.1, read as the reverse complement.
CTTTGTATCGTGGGGCTTTTGGACATCACTTGCCTTTTAGTGAGGTTTTTCACCACCGCTTCTTTCCTTGTGGTTCTTGTAGCAACCACAGTTGAAGTTGAAGGCGTGGTGCTTTTTGCAACCACAGCTGAAGTTGAAGCTGAAGCAGAACTGGCGGAAGATATGGCGGCTGCTTCAAGGAGTTGCGCCATTGACTTTGCCACTTCCTCTTGGTTGAGAGAAGTCATGGGTGCTTTTGAAGTTCGGCCCATGATTTGTATCCATTTCTCAAAATCTTTTGTTCTCCACTGCGAAGCTTGCGGCTGTGCAAAATGAATATCATCTTCAGAAGATGGTTCTTCTTCGGCGATATTTGCCAATCTTTGAGGTTGGGCAATTGAAATTTGTTTGGAATCAGCTGTGATGTGACCACCATTAGGATGCCTTTCATGGCATAGATTGCAAGCGATCTACATTTTGGTTGGCTTGGTCCAGCTTCTGTTGTTTGCTGCGTTTTAGCAACTGCTGCTCTCTGTTGTTTTTTTAACAACTATTGAAATTGATGTATCTTTAGGCTCTTGTGTGGCAGCCTGTTGTTGTTGCTTCTCCTCCGGGACTGGTAAGGCTAACCGCGTGGGCTTTGGTTTTTTATGCATGTTATCTATCTTGAAGGAATTCACGGGTTAGAAGTATAAGAAATGATACTTTCTTTATTATTACTAAGCTGTTTCAAAATTCCACCATACCCTAAATCTGATGCTCTGTTTCTACTATTATAAAAGTAGATGGATCAGGGTGACTCAAGAAAGGGAGACTCTTGACTTTCAACTTAAGTTGTTTGATTGCGTTGGTTTGGGCATCCGTCCAAGGAACTGGAGGCTTTTTCAACCTGTCGTTGAGGGGCTTAAGTAGGATGCTTAATCCCAGAATAAAGTCAGAAATTTAGTTGACACAACCAAGGAATCTTTGAAGCTGCGTTTTGTCCAAAATTTGATATGGGAATTTGTCAACAAACTGGAGGGATCGCTGGATAGGAGTAATAGTCCCTTGGTTGATGTTATGGCTAAGGAACTGGATATTTGTCTGGAATAAGCCGTACTTAGTCCCCGACAGAGCTAAACCATTTTCTTTAATACTGTTAAAGAAAATGCCTAGATGTTTGAAATGTTGCTCGATGCTTGTCGAGAAAACTAAGACATCGTTGATATAAGTTATAACAAAATTGGAATATGGGTTAAAGATATCATTCGTTATCTTCTAAAATTCATAAAGGGTGTTCTTTAATCCGAATGGCATTACATTCCATTTATACTGTCTGAAAGGAACTGTAAAAGCAGTCTTGTAGCTATCTTTTGGGCCGATATGTACTTGCTAAAATCCAAATTTTAAATCGAACTTAGAGAAAATTATGGTAGCATGGACTCTTTGTAATAAGTCCTTCTTGTTAGGAATAGGATTCCTAATCCATCTAAGTGCTGCATTAAGAGGTTAGTAATTGATAACCAAGCGAGGGACTCCGCGCTCGATTTCGGAGTTTTTCTTGACATAAAATGCCGCACAACTCCAGGGAAATTTTGAAGGGGAAATAATCCTTTTGCCTAAGAGATCATTGATCTCTTTTTTGCAATGCATTGTAAGCTCGTGATTCATTTGAATGGGTCGAGCTTTGGTTGGAATATTTTTCTTATCAAAGTCAGGCTCACAAGGAAGCCCAACAATGTGCCTTTTTCATTTGCAAAATGCCATGGGCAGATCGGAACAAAACTCCTGCTGAATTCTAGCTTCTAAATTTTTTATTTTAGAGGAGTATACAGTGCAGTCAATTGTTTATGTATTCTTTGATAAGCAAATTCTTCTTTTAAGAACATAATTTGCTTTTCTTTATTTTTTAAAGAATGAATGATCTCATAAGCTAGAGGCTTTTGAAAAGGAAGAAAAACGTCGCTTGTGTGATAATTCATATGAATGCCTTTGTTTGTAACTAGGTATGGTTTGCAAAGTTGGATGAAAGGAATACCTAGGATTACTGCATTGCAAAGGTCTTTTGCTAGTAAAAATGGAGTCTGGATGTACCAGTTCCGGTTGTTTGGAGAGGTTGTGACCTTTACAGAAGGAAGCTTGTAAGTGATTTTAAGTTTTTCACCATTGACGGCCCTTAGGCATTCTTTGGTTTTTATGAAAACTATAGTTGGAATGATACCTTCTTGAATACAGCTTCTGTCTGCACCAGTTTCAAATAAAGTTATGCCAGTCCAAACAAAGGACTCACCGATGATGAGAGTGATCCTAACGTGATACTTCTGAATCCGAATGGAGGAGAGTTGTCCTAAGAAGGATTTTGTTTCATCATCGTCCTGGTCAAAGGTTGCAACAACCTTTACAGCCTCATCGAGCTTTTGTGGCTCATTAGATAATTGTTGAAGGACAAGTCTATCTAGTTGTTGTCTGGCTTTTTATTTCCCTAATATCTTCCTTTAGGTGTGCTATCTCAGGTTGAAGGTCTGAAATTGTCACTTTTGTTACCTTAGGCTATTAGAGAGAAATCTTTTAAGAATATTAGTAATGTTGTAGGTATTGGCTACCTGGGGGTGATTTTGAAAAGTTGAAGACGAGGATGTTAAAGGCTTATTAAGGACTGTCTTAAGTTTTCCTAAATAGTCCCTTTTAAGTTCAGGATCTTGAAGATCACGAATCACTTAAAGAAGAAGATCTTGTTCTTTCGTGAGAACATTAATGTGAGGGAGGTCGTCCTAGTCAGACACTTGTGAGGATGAAGAAGATGAATCTAGATCATCTTTGAGTATATTGTTAAATTGCTCATCACCGGACATTTCATTATCTGTAATATCCGAAGAGTCGCTTAATTCAACAAGCAATTTCTCTATTTTGTTTGGAGTGGGTTCGTCAAGTTGTAGGCTCTTGATTTTCTGAGAGACTTTGCAAAACTCGGCGATGTGGCCTGGCTTTCCATACTTGAAACATTTACCAGTGGAAGTAGAAGTTTTTCCGTCTTTATGAAAAGATTTAGAAGACTTATACTTTGTATAGGAAGGTTTCCTTTTCCCATAGAAATTGTATTCTCTAATTTTGGACAAATCAGTTTTAGGATTCTTCTTCCTATAAAGTTTACTACCGCAAGAGGAAGACCGAATTGTTCGCACAAACTACCTAAGTCTCTACGTCTTTGTGCCCTATCCTTAGCAAGTTGCCTAAGCATCTTATCTGGAGATTTTGAGAGCAACTTGTTGAATCTGGCTAACTTTGTGACCGTAGGTGATTTGATCATAGGAACAATATCACCGGAATATTGGCTATGAAATTCTTCCTTGACTAAATCTCTAAGGGACTTAGGCAAGCCATCTACGAATTTTTCTTTCCAATAAGGGAGATTCCCTTCTGGTCTTTCATAGATTTTGGTGAGGAAGGAATCCCTATACCACCTAAAGTCTGAAAGTGTTTTGCACTTAAGGTCGTTAAGTATTTCATAGGATTTTTCTCTAAAAATACCTGGACAACCTATAAATGATGTGATGATTGTGTAAATCAACGTGTTGATAGAATCAGGAATTGTTTCGCCATACTTTAGGATTGATTGTCCTAATTCATCTAATTTAACGGCTTGGAAAATTTGTTGTTTTTCCTTGTCGTTTAAGTGGGTATCCCACCATCCGTTAAGTTGGCCTGTAAAACCAGCGACTAAGACATGAGTCATACTCTGGTTGGAATAGTTGTGGGATGTTTTGTAAGCAGTTGCTAACATGGTCATCTGCTGTAATTTGGAAAGAATATTATATTCGGAACATCCGTCGATATTCCACTCATAGATATTATGGGCATTATAATTATTCTGCATGGTATTGGGTCTTTCTTCTAAGACTACATCTGGATGTGTAGCTCTAGGGTAATAGAGTTTTTGAGGCTTTCGCCAGTTGGAAAATTCTGACTTAATAGGTGCTAATTCTGGAGGAGGTTTGTCCTCTAAGGAAATTTGTAAAAATTGCTTAGATTCGTTATCGGAGTCGGTTTCTCCTAAAGATCCCACGAACCTAGAAGATACTTCTTAAAACTATCGGACTGGAGTGTCCTTGACTGTTAGGGATTTTTCTATTTTCGCGATTCTCTGTTGAAGTTCAGAGAGTTTTGGAGAATCCGCAAAATGATGCATAACAAGTTCTCTATATGAGTTATAGGGATCTCGTATGGCTTGAATAAAGGAGTCGTAGGGGTAGGAGGTCCTACTGTTGGTTTCTTCAGCGAAGTGGAAGTTGAATTTGAAACTAAGTATTCTCCAAGAGTTTGCAAATAATTGTTTGTATAATTATTCCATTCAAAAATATTTTTAATATCTTTGCCAGTGATCGGCTCAGTGTCAGCTCTCTTTTTGAAAGGTGAGGCTGTAATAGAGCTGCTAGCAAAGTTTGTTGAAAACCCTTGTGACGGAGGAAGTTCAGAAATTACTTCTTCGCCAGTATTGGTTTTCCATACTTTTGAAACATTAATTGAATTTAATAATTGGAAATCTATTTGATTATAGTTTTCATAAATTTCAAACCATTCGAAGAAATTGATTTGTTGTTTAATAACGTTTAGGCTGTCATAGAAAGTTGATTGGATTTTCTTTCTTTCTTCTCCTTTATACTTTTTTAAAAACCAAGTTCTTTTAAAAAGATTTTCAGGAGAATAAAATTCTTTTTCGAGACCCTTTTTTTCAATTTCAAATTCATTCTCCAAAGCACCAACGATGGTGTCATCTCCTAATTCGGCACCTAGTGACGTATAGGTAGGAGAATCTGGTTGGTTGTAGGTACTGTCGGCAGAGGGAACCGTTGCTGATTTTTCTACCTTATACCTAGCTTGTGGAACTCTAGATTCGAAGTCTACTGTCTCGATTCTAGTAGGATATGAAGACACTGAATGTCTAGCAGAATGAATCGGTGGAATTTCAAACTGCGAAGAGGCAGATGAACTTACTCTTTGGCTAAAGGACCTCTGAATTGAAACTAGCACAGATCCGGAAGGGAGTTGTTGGATCTGGAAAAACGTCATGTTTTGTGGCTTTTCAGCAGGAGTGGCATCCTGCAGAAGCCAGTTTTCTGGGAGAGAAACATGGTTCCAAGAGATCGATCTTGGAATAGACAGATGAGACCTTTGCAGATCTGTCTGAAAGGGAACTGTTTCACCTTTGTGAGTAGTTCTCATAGCTCCAGTGTTAAAGGCAGAACTCATTGCCTTATATTGGATTATGTAAATAATTGCTACTGGAAGAGACCCAGCCTTAGTCTTATAATTAGAAGTCTTAACATTTAGGGTCAAGGCATCTAAAATGTTTCTATCTTTAAGGGAGACTGTGAAGTTAGGGAAACAGTCGAAATAAATTGGTCCACTGCAAAGACTGGTTTATACCATTCCTAGAAACAAATTGGAAAACCAATACTAGCAAAGAAGTAATTATCGAACTTCCTCCGTCACAAGGGTTTTCAACAAACTTTGCTAGCGGCTCTATTACAGCCTCACTTTTCAAAAAGAGAGCTGACACTGAGCCGATCACTGGCAAAGATATTCAAAATATTTTTGAACAGAATAATTATACAAACAAGTATTTGCAAACTCATGGAGAATACTTAGTTTCAAATTCAACTTCAACTTCGTTGAAGAAACCAACAGTATGACCTCCTACCCGTACGACTCCTTTATTCAAGCCATACGAGATCCCTAGAACTCATAATAGAGAACTTGTTATGCATCATTCTGTGGATTCTCCAAAACTCTCTGAACTCAACAGAGAATCATGGAAATAGAGAAATCCCTAACAGTCAAGGACACTCCAGTCCAACAGTTTGAAGAAATATCTTCTAGGTTCATAGGAGCTTTAGGAGAAACTGACTACGATAACGAATCTGAGCAATTTTTACAAATTTCCTTAGAGGACAAACCTCCTCCAGAATTAGCACCTATTAAGTAAGAATTTTCCAACTGGCGAAAGCCTCAAAAACTTTATTACCCTAGAGCTACACATCCAGATGTAGTCTTAGAGGAAAGACCCAATATCATCCAGAATAATTATAATGCTCATAATATCTATAAGTGGAATATCAATGGATGTTCAAAATATAATATTATTGCCAAATTACAGCAGATGACAATGGTAGCAACTGCTTACGAAACCTCCCACAACTGTTCCGACCAGAGTACTACCCATGTCTTAGTCGCTGGTTTTACAGGCCAACTTAAAAGATGGTGGGATACCCATTTAAGCGACGAGGAAAAATAACAAATTTTCAATGCCGTTAAATTAGATGAATTAGGACAACCAATCCTAAAGGATGGCGAAACAATTCCTGATTCTATCAACACGTTGATTTACACAATCATCAAAACATTTATAGGTTGTCCAGATATTTTAAGAGAAAAATCCTCTGAAATACTTAACAACCTTAAGTGCAAAACTGTTTCGGACTTTAGGTGGTATAGGGATTTCTTCCTCACCAGAATCTATTTAAGACCAGATGGTAACCTCCCTTATTGGAAAGAAAAATTTCCTAGATGGCTTGTCTAAGTCCCTTAGAGATTTAGTCAAGGAAGAATTTCAGAGTCAATATTCCGGTGATATTGTTCCCTATGATCAAATCACCTACGGCCAGATAGGTAGCCAGATTCAACAAGTTGCTCTCAAACTCTGCAGGCAAGATAAGATTCTTAGGAAACTTGTCAAGTATAGGGCACAAAGACGTAGAGACTTAGTAAGTTTCTGCGAACAATTCGGGCTTCCTTCATGCGGTAGTAAACCTCATAGGAAGAAGAATCCCAAAACCGATTCGTCCAAAATTAGAAAATACAATTTCAATAGGAAAAGGAAACATTCCTATATAAAGTATAAGTCTTCTAAATCTTTTCATAAAGATGGAAAAACTTCTACTTCCTCTGGCAAATGTTTCAAGTGTGGAAAGCCAGGCCACATGAATAATTCACAACAGAATTATCCTACAATTGAGAAATAAATTTTGGCAATCATTTTGTGTATATCAAAATTTCAATCTGACTTATCAAATCAAAAGTTTTTGCTTCGCATTGACTGTAAAGCAGATAAATTTGTTCTACAAAAAGTTGTGTAAAATATTGCTTCAAAACATATTTTTACCAGATGGCAAGCTATTTTATCAAATTTTTATTTTGATATTGAATATTTAAAGGGAAGCTCAAAATTCCATACTTGATTTCCTAACACGTGAATTTCTTCAAGGCAGATAACATGCCTAAAAAACCAAAGCCCCCGCGGTTAGCCTTACTAGCCCCGGAGGAGAAGCAACAACAATAGGTTGCCACGCAACAGCCTAAAGATACACCAATTTCAACTATTCTTCAAAAACAACAGACAGCAGCAGTTGCTAAAAATCAGGAAACAACAGAAGCTGCACCAAGCCAGCCAAAATGTAGATCGCCTGCAGACTATGCCATGAAAGGCATCCCAATGGTGGTCACATCACAGCCGATTCTGGCCAAACAAATTTCAATTGCCCAACCTCGAAGATAGGCAGATATTGCCGAAGAAGAATCATCTTCTGAAGATGATATTCAATTTGCACAGCCGCAAGCTTCGTAGTGGACGACAAAAGATTTTGAAAAATGGATACAACTCATGGGCCTAACTTCAAAAGCACCCATGATTCCTCTCAACCAAGAGGCAATGGCAAAGTAAATGGCGCAACTCCTTTAAGCAGCCGCCATATCTTCCGCCAGATCTTCTTCAGCTTCAACTTCAGCTGTGGTTGCAAAAAGCACCACGCCTTCAACTTCAAACGTGGTTGCTACAAGAACCACAAGGAAAGAAGTGGCGCAGAAAAACCCCACTAAACGGCAAGTGGTGGCCAAAAGCCCCACGATACAAAGCACGGTGCCTTCTGCACCTAAACAGGCACTTTCTTCACCCGTGCCTCAGGCAATTTCTTCAGCAGGTCCTTATTCGGAGGAACCTCAATATGTTAAGAAAGAGATGACTTAATCACTCGTCCAAACCGAGCCACATCTTTGGGATTCTAATCCTCTGGTGGTAGCCAAAAAGATGCTCGACCCAACATCCAATTTTCTTCGGAAAACTCCAGTCCATAACTAGAAGTTCTATGAATTTATCCTTACAAGCACTCATTCTTGTCTATTTAAACCTTTTTTGGACAAAACCCAAACCTATATCACCCATACCACAGTATGGATAAATAAAATTATCTCGCCAAAGGAATGGGGTGATCACCCTATGAAAGTCAGAAAACTTTCCCAGCCATTTTCTCCCCAAATATTCAGTTACTATGATTATAGGGACGCGTGGTTTAATGCACTGACCTTTCAAAATCATACTAACAAACATTTATATTTCCTCCTTTGGGGAAAATACTTGCTAGTAGATTTTTCCTAATGGTTTTTGCACCCATGGTGGCCTAGTTACGGTCATTTAGCAGATTATATTTCCTCCACTAGTGAAAGAAAGATTTGAGCATTTTTGTTCCATATTTCACAGAGACCAGCATATTCCCCAATTGCTTCAATTTTCCCTCAGATTCCGCATCCCATGGATATATACCCAGAAGTTTGTTTTCTGCAAACGAGAAGGATTCAGAGGTATGCGTTGGTTAGCCCTTCGAGGCTACTGCAAGTGGTACAAGGCATGGAGAGATGCCACGGAAGCCTACTTACCAGTAGTTGGAAAATGATTTTCCAGCAACTCCAAATTTCTATCACCAACAGATGTAGCAAACACTTCATTTCTGCAGCAGAGAAGGCTAGTTCAAGCCAAATTAGCAGGCTCTGCCAGAATAGAAGACTACAACTAGGAGATGGAAAACCTTTTACAATAGCTTAAGGGAAAGGTTCCCGATCAACATTCATCCAGTTCGTCTGAAGAACAATCTGAAGAAGAGAATGACCCTGACTATGACCTAAAATAAGTCAAAATTATGTCAAATTTGTCGCTGGCATCAGCCATGATGCCAACAATAAATTTTCTGAAAGTTACTGTAGCAATGTTACTGTAGATTAGTATGCACTTATCACTGTAGATCACTGTGCACTTTTCACTGTAGCGAAACACTGTACACTTTCACTATAGCACGGTCTATAATTCTATAAATAGACCCCCTCACTCACTTAAGAAGGCATTCAATCCTTCTCCCAAATTTTAGAATTCTCTCTACACATTTCCTCTCTTTAAACGCTCTCAACTCTAAATATCTCTATACCCTGTAAGCTTTTAAATTTCAATTTGTTAATATCTGTATTTTAATTTCTTGTTATCAATAATACTTCTGGACAGCTCTGCCGCGAGATTTTATGTTTTAATCTTGTGTTAACATACTTGCATTCTGTCGGCTCTCTTGCCTATTTTATTTAGCATACGTTTGCATATTGTCGGCTTTGCCGCCTGAGTTTTTCTTTATTTATTGCTTCCTATTCCTTACATTCCTCTTATTTTCTCAGTCCCCTCTACCCCTTTGAGGACTAGCTTCCGCCCCTGATGTGAAACCAGGAAGTAAGGATTTTTAACATACTGTTATGTGGTACTGCCAGATCTAATATGAAACTCACGATTCTCTTTATTTATGTTTAAGTTTGAGAGTTGTTCTTACTTTATCTTAATATAGTGCAAAGATGTTAGACCTAACGATAGATCTGCAGATCTATTGATTCTTTTCCATAAAATGGTTAAACATATACTTGTAAACGAAGAATCTTTAAAGATGGCACTGGGATCCTTTCGGATCTGCACTATAAGTGTGGTTCCCGGGGATTATGGCAAGGTGATGCATGTAAATGTACCTGGTACGCTTGCAGATGGTTGTAAAACCTTTGGGTCATCTAGAAATAATTCTTCGTAAAACAATCATAAAAATTAGCCCTTTTGAGTAAAAGAATTAGTGAACTTACAGATCTACCCTCTACATCTAACACTAAGCAAATGGTAAAATAAGATCTGAACAGATCTCTTACAAGATCATATAATTTACAGATTTATGAAGTTTAACGCCAGATCTGACTCTTCCACATGCAGTAGTTAAGAACTTAAATAACTTATTTATAAAACCACTTGGTCTCTTGAGCCAAGGATAAGAAGCAAATTTGATTATTAATATGTCGTACTTTCACTCCCTCTCTTCTAGATCTACGAGTTATTCTTCCTCCTCACTTCTTCCAATTTTAAGCTCAAAGAAGAGATTAGTTTCTCTGATTTGCGGCAATCAATTGACGACTAGAAAATTCCCAAACATCCCCAGTCAACAATTTACAAGTCTCAAAAATGGAGTTTGACAAGTGATTATCACATGTCTACCATTGAGCAGACTATTCCTCTGGAATCAGACCATGAGGAAATCAAACTTCACAATATCAAATATGTTGAGAAATATATAAAGAAATATAATTATATTCATTTTGGTTTAGTACAAATAGCCTCTAAGCCTTTATCCAGAAAAGGATTGGACACATCACTCCTACTCTGTCTTAGAGATTATAGATTTCTAGAATTCAATGATTCGTTCCTAGGAATGGTAGAAACCAGTCTTTGCAATGGACCAATTTATTTCGACTTTTTCCCTAACTTCACAGTCTCCCTTAAAGATAGAAACATTTTAGATCCCTTGACCCTAAATGTTAAGACTTCTAGTTATAAGACTAAGGCTGGCTCTCTTCTGGTAGCAATTATTTACAGAATCCAATATAAGGCAATGAGTTCTGCCTTTAACACTGGAGCTATGAGAACTACTCAAAAAGGTGAAACAGTTCTCTTTCAGACAGATCTGCAAAGATCTCATCTGTCTATTCCAAGATCGATCTCTTGGAATCAGGTTTCTCTCCCGAAAAACTGGCTTCTTGTAACGACCCCATGTGTCGTAGGAACAAAGGTAGTACTAATTGTTTAGATTTGGTTTCCTAAGTGCAAATTCCCCTTTGTAATTGTGCAATTTTAATATTCTTGTAGGGTATGAGGTATAAGAATTTGAATAAATTAAGAAAAGAGTTCGAAAAATTAAGAAATGCGATCGCATTTCAGATATGCGAACCGCATATCTTGCACAGCCATCGCAAAGTGAAATAGAAACCTGGGCATAAAACCAGGTCAGGAATTGCGGTCAGTATGCGATCGCATATTGGAAATGCGGATCGCAAAGTGGAACAGAGGAATTGGGCAAACTTTACGTCAAAAATGCGACGAGAATGCGAACCGCATTTCAGATATGCGGACCGCAAATCTGACAGTAGGATCGCAGAGTGAGACAGAGTTTTGGGTCAAGTGTTGTGTCAGAAATGCGGCCCAAATGCGGACCGCATATGTGTTTTGCGACCAGAATGCAATCGCATTCTGGCATCTGGCATTTTATTCCTGCTCCGATTTTTGACCCACTATAAATAGGGACCCATAACCCTAACATGCAAAAACCCTCTGATTCTCGACACTACCTCTATAAAACTCACCAAACCACATTCAAACCCTAGCAAATCAACCTCCAAAATCACCTTGAAAGCAAACCCCAGCATCTATTGCAAGAAAACCCCACTCTCTAACACCAAAGACCCAACTCAAATTTGCTGCAAATTGTGCCAAGAATTTCAGCTGAGTTAAGGCACACTACCAAGCTGAAACTCTTTAACTCCAATTGAGTTCGCCTATAGTTTGGGAGCGTTCATAGAAGGTTTGGCTCGAAGAATTTTTGAAAGTCTAGGAAGTTCTTGCAAGACAAAGTAAGTGCTCGTTCTAACCTTAGCTTGAGGGATTAGGACTTACTTATTATATGCTACTTGCTCAAATGCTGGGGTACAACGTATATGTGAGGTGACGAGTACTTATGCGTTGTTGTTGGGTTAACGCATGCGGGTGGGACTTGTTCATTGTAATTTAATTCTTTCTTTGATCATAATACCCATGCTTAGACTAGTTGATTGCTAAATTGATTGTTCTTTCCGCACTTATGGGCTATCTGTGATAATTGAGCATTGTTTCTGAAATAGATATTGGTATAGTGGAACCATTATTGACACAAAACTTGATTTTTGCTTATTCTATCTCCCTGTTGTTATATGTGCATTGTTTCATGGTAAGGGAGAGCGTTAATGCACGAAGGGTGATGCCGTGCCGAATTTATCATTTTATGGTAAGATCGAGTGATAATGCACGAAGGGTGATGCACAAATTTATCATTTTACGGGGAGGTCGAGCGTTAAAGCACGAAGGGTGATGCCGTATCTATCATTTTATGGTGAGATTGAGAGTAAAAGCACGAAGGGTGATGCCGTGCCATTATTACTGTTTCATGGTGAGGTTGAGAGTAAAAGCACGAAGGGTGGTGCCGTGCAGTTTTATTCACTATTGTTGTTCATTTTGTTGGTTGAAGGTTTATCGACTGTTCTTATTATCATCCTCTATTGTAGTACCATATCTTGTGCTGCTTTTCGCATGTGCCTCCCAATAAGACTTGTTAATTCTTTATTTGTGGTTATATTGCACGCCTGCCCCTGGAGGTTACTGGTGGTAAATGTGGCTTGTATTTCATTTCACTTTATTGTTCTTCAACTTATTGGTGTTAAAGGTTGAATTTCAGTTCCTTCTTATTTATTTCCGAATTGGTTGGTTCTACTTATCTGTTGTCCCGAGGTATACATCTCTCTTTCCCGTTTAAACCGTTTATGTACGTCTATTTCTGCTATAGGTATATATGTATATATATACATACTTAACCGCACAGGTCTATCGGGAGTCTGGTCCTAGCCTCGTCACTACTTCACCGAGGTTAGGCCAGGCACTTACCAGCACATGGGGTCGGTTGTGCTGATACTACACTCTGCACTCTTTTGTGCAGATCCCAGTGCCGCAGGCTTCGATCAATAGGTGGGTTTTCCAGTCTTGATTTTCATGCGACCCAAGGCAGTTTCCGCAGACGTTCGTGGATCTTGGAGTCTGCTGCCCCTTTTCTTGTACCTGTTTCTTCTACGCATTTCAGAAACAGTGTTTTGTTATTTCTTCAGAACCTTATTTGTAGTACTCTTAGACAGTCTGTGAAATCGTGACGCCAGTTCTTGGGTAGTTTGTAAGGGATATTGTAATGATGATGTTTTGTAAAGTATGAAATTTAATTCATATCGTTGGTTGATGTTACCATTCTTAGTTGATATTTATGTGCTGCAAATGAATTCGTAAGTAGAAAAAAGGGTAAATAGTCTGGTTGATTGGCTCGCCTAGCTTTCACTAGTAGGCGCCATCACGACTCCCGAGGGTGGGAGATCCGGGTCGTGACACTTCTGTAGGATGCCACTCCTGCTCAAAAGCCACAAAACACAATGGTTTCCCAGATCCAGCAACTCCCTTCTGGATCTGTGCTAGTTTTATTTCAGAGGTCCTTTAGCCAAAGAGTAAGTTCCTCTGCCTCTTCACAGTTTGAAATTCCTCTGATTCATTCTACAAGACATTCAGTGTCTTTATATCCTACTAGAATCGAGACAGTAGACTTCGAATCTAGAGTTCCACAAGCTAGGTATAAGGTAGAAAAATCAGAAACGGTTTCCTCTACCGACACTACCTACAACTGACCAAATTCTCCCACCTATACGTCACTAGGTGCCGAATTAGGAGATGTCAACATCGTTGGTTCTTTGGAGAATGAATTTCAAATTGAAAAAACGGTCTCCAAAAATAATTTTACTCTCCTGATAATCTTTTTAAAAGAACTTGATTTTTAAATAACTATAAAGGAGAAGAAAGAAAGAAAATCCAATCAACTTTCTATGACAGCCTAAACGTTATTAAACAACAAGTCAATTTCTTCGAATGGTTTGAAATTTATGCGAACTATAATCAAATAGATTTCCCTTTTTTAAATTCGATTAATGTTTCAAAAGTATGGAAAACCAATACTAGCGAAGAAGTAATTTCCGAATTTCCTCCTTCACAAGGATTTTCAACAAACTTTGCTAGCAGCTCTATTACAGCCTCACCTTTCAAAAAGAGAGCTGACACTGAGCCGATCACTGGCAAAGATATTAAAAATATTTTTGAACAGAATAATTATACAAACAAGTATTTGCAAACTCTTGGAGAATACTTAGTTTCAAATTCAACTTCAACTTTGCTGAAGAAACCAACAGTAGGACCTCCTACACTAGAACTCCTTTATTCAAACCATACGAGATCCCTAGAACTCATACTAGAGAACTTGTTATGCATCATTCTGCGGATTCTCCAAAACTCTCTGAACTTCAACAAGAGAATCGCGAAAATAGAGAAATCCCTAACAGTCAAGGACACTCCAGTCCGACAGTCTGAACAAATATATTCTAGGTTCGTAGGAGCTTTAGGAGAAACCGACTCCAATAACGAATCTGAGCAAGTTTCACAAATTTCCTTAGAGGATAAACCTCCTCCAGAATTAGCAACTACTAAGTCAGAATTTTCCAACTGATGAAAGCCTCAAAAACTCTATTACCCTAGAGCTACACATCCAGATGTAGTCTTAGAAGAAAGAACGAATACCATGCAGAATAATTATAATACTCATAGTATCTATGAGTGGAATATAGATGGATGTTCCGAATATAAACCTCCCACAACTATTCTGACCACAGTACGACTCATGTCTTAGTCGCTGGTTTTACAGGCAAGCTTAAGGTATGGTGGGATACCCACTTAAGCGACGAGGAAAAACAACAAAATTTTTAACCCGTTAAATTAGATGAATTATGAGAACCAATCCTAAAGGATGGCGATACAATTCCTGATTCTATCAACACGTTGATTTACACAATCATCAAAACATTTATAGGTTGTCCAGATATTTTTAGAGAAAAATCCTCTGAAATACTTAACAACCTTAAGTGCAAAACTCTTTCAGACTTTAGGTGGTATAAGGATTCCTTCCTCACCAGAATTTATGTAAGACCAGATGGGAACCACCCTTATTGGAAAGAAAAATTCCTAGATGGCTTGCCTAAGTCCCTTAGAGATTTAGTCAAGGAAGAATTTCAGAGTCAATATTCCGGTGATATTGTTCCCTATGATCAAATCACCTACGGCCAGATAGGTAGCCAGATTCAACAAGTTGCTCTCAAACTCTGCAGGCAAGATAAGAGTCTTAGGCAACTTGTCAAGGATAGGGCATAAAGACGTAGAGATTTAGGAAGTTTTTGCGAACAATTCGGTCTTCCTTCATGCGGTGGTAAACCTCATAGGAAAAAGAATCCCAAAACCGATTCGTCCAAAATTAGAAAATACAATTTCAATAGGAAAAGGAAACATTCCTATATAAAGTATAAGTCTTCTAAATCTTTTCATAAAGATGGAAAAACTTCTACTTCCTCTGGCAAATGTTTCAAGTGTAGAAAGCTAGGCCACATCGCCAAGTTTTGCAAAATCTCTCAGAAAATCAAGAGCCTACAACTTGACGAACCCACTCTAAACAAAATAGAGAATTGCTTGTTGAATTAAGCGACTCTTCGGATATTCCAGATAATGAAGTGTCCGGTGATGAGCAATTTAAGAATATACTCGAAGATAATCTAGATTCATCTTCCTCATCCTCACAAGAGTGATCAGGACAACCTCCCTCAGATTAAAGTTCTCACGAAAGAACAAGATCTTCTTCTTGATGTGATTGGTGATCTTCAAGATCCTGAACTTAAAACGGACTATTTAGGAAAACTTAAGACAGTCCTTAATAAGCCTTCAACATCCTCATCTTCAACTTTTCAAAATCACCACCAGGTAGCCAATACCTACAACATTACTGATATTTTTAAGAGTTTTTCCTCTAATAGCCTAAGGTAAGAAAAAGTGACAATTTCAGACCTTCATTCTGAGATAGCACAGCTAAAGGAAGAGATTAGGGAAATAAAAGCAAGACAAGAACTAGATAGACTTGTCCTTCAACAATTATCTAATGGGCTACAAAAGCACAAAGAGGCTGTACAGATTGTTGCAACCTCTAACCAGGACAATGATGAAACAGAATCCTTCTTAGGACACCTCTCCTCGATCAGGATTCAGAAGTATCACGTTAGGATCACTCTCATCATCGGTGTGTCCTTTGTTTTGACTGGCATAGCTTTATTTGTTGGTGCAGACAGAAGCTGTATCCAAGAAGGTGTCATTCCAACTAAGTTTTTCGTAAAAACCAAAGAATGCCTAAGGGCCACCAATGGTGAAAAACTTATAATCACTTACAAGCTTCCTCCTATAAAGGTCACAACCTTTCCAGACAACCGGAACTGGTACATCCAAACTCCATTTTAACTAGCAAAAGACCATGCAGTAATCCTAGGTATTCCTTTCATCCAAATTTATAAACCATACCTATTTACAAACAAAGTCATTCATATGGATTATCCCACAAGCGATGTTTTACTTCCTTTTCATAAGCCTCCACCTTATGAAATCATTCATTCTTTACAAACTAAAGAAAAGCAAATTATGTTCTTAAAAGAAGAAGTTGCTTTTCAAAGAATACAGAAACAATTGACTGAAACTGTATTCTCCTCTAAAATCAAAAATTTAGAAGTTAGAATTCAACAGGAGCTTTGTTCTGATCTGCCTATGGCATTTTGGAAATGAAAAAGGCACATTGCAGTGGGCTTCCTTACGAGCCTGACCTTGATGAGAAAAATATTCCAACCAAAGCTCGACCCATTCAAATGCATCACGAGCTTACAATGTATTGTCAAAAAGAGATCAGTTATCTCTTAGAAAAAAGGATTATTTCTCCTCCAAAATCTCCCGGGAGTTGTGCGGCATTTTGTGTCAACAAAAACTCCGAAATCGAGCGTGGAGTCCCTTGCTTGGTTATCAATTACAAACCTCTTAATGCAGCATATAGGTGGATTAGGTATCATATTCCTAACAAGACGGACCTATTACAAAGAGTCTATGCTGCCATAATTTTTTCTAAGTTCGACTTAGAATCTAGATTTTGGCAAGTACAAATCAACCCAAAAGACAGGTACAAGATTGTTTTACAGTCCCTTTCGAATAGTATGAATGGAATGTAATGCCATTCTGATTAAAGAATGCCCCTTCTGAATTTCCAGAAGATAATTAATGATATCTTTAACCCATATTATAGTTTTGTTATAACTTATATCGATGATGTCTTAGTTTTCTCGACAAGTATCGAGCAACATTTCAAACATCTAGGCATTTTCTTTTACACTATTCAAGAACATGGTTTAGTTATGTCTGGACTAAGTACAGCTTATTCCAGACAAATATCCGGTTCCTTGGTCATAACATCCAACAAGGGACTATTACTCCTATCCAGCGATCCCTCCAGTTTGCTAACAAATTCCCAGATCAAATTCTGGACAAAATGCAGCTTCAAAGGTTCCTTGGTTGTGTTAACGACATTTCTGATTTTACTTAATCCTCTCCACGACAGGTTGAAAAAGCCTCCAGTTCCTTGGACGGATGCCAAAACCAACGCAATCAAACAACTTAAGTTGAAAGTCAAGAGTCTCCCTTTCCTGAGTCTCCTCGATCCATCTTCTTTTAAAATAGTAGAAACAGATGAATCAGATTTAGGGTATGGTGGAATTTTGAAACAACTTAGCAATAATAAAGAAAGTATCATTTCTTATACTTCTAAACATTGGAATAATTCTCAACAGAATTATCCTACAATTAAGAAAGAAATTTTAGCTATCATTTTGTGCATATCAAAATTTCAATCAGACTTATAAAATCAAAAGTTTTTTCTTCGCATTGACTGCAAAGTTGCTAAATCTATTCTATAGAACGATGCACAAAATATTGCTTCAAAACATATTTTCGCTAGATGGCCAGCTATTTTATCAATTTTTTGATTTTGATATTTAATATAATGGGAAGCTCAAATTCCATACCTGATTTCCTAACCTGTGAATTCCCTCAAGGCAGATAACATGCCTAAACAACCAAAGCCCCCGCGGTTAGCCTTACCAGCCCCGGAGGAGAAGCAACAACAACACGCTGCCACACAACAGCCAAAGATACATCAATTTCAACAGTTGTTCAAAAATAACAGGTAGCAGCAGTTGCTAAAAAGCAGCAAACAACAGAAGCTGGACCAAGCCAGCCAAAATTTAGATCGCCTGCAGACTATGCCATGAAAGGCATCCCAATGGTGGTCACATCACAGCCGATTCCGGCCAAACAAATTTCACTTGCCCAACCACGAAGATGGGCAGATATCGCCGAAGAAGAACCATCTTCTGAAGATGATATTCAATTTGTACAGTCGCGACCTTCGCAGTGGGCGGCAAAATATTTTGAAAAATGGATACAACTCATGGGCCTAACTTCAAAAGCACCCATGACTCCTCTCAACCAAGAGGAAGTGGCAAATTCAATGGCACAACTCTTTGAAGCAGCTGCCATATCTTCCGCCAGGTCTTCTTCAACTTCAACTTCATCTGTGGTTGAAAAAAGCACCACGCCTTCAACTTCGACTGTGGCTACTACAAGCACCACAAGGAAAGAAGTGGTGGTGAAAAACCCCACTAAAAGGGAAGTGGTGGCCAAAAGACCCACCATACAAGCCAATTTCTTCGGCAGGTCCTTATTCGGTGGAACCTCAATATGTTAAGAATGATATGACTTACTCACTCATCCAAACTGATCCACATCTCAGGGATTCTAACCGTCTAGTAGTAGCCAAAAAGATGCTCGACCCAACATCCAATTTTCTTCAGAAAACTCCTATCCATAACTAGAAGTTCTATGAATTTATCCTTACAGGCACTCATTCTTGTCTATTTAAACCTTCTTTTGACAAAACCCAAACCTATATCACCCATACCACAACATGGATAAATAAAATTATCTCGCCAAAGGAATGGGGTGATCACCCTATGAAAGTCAGAAAACTTTCTCAGCCATTTTCTCCCCAATGTTTCAATTACTATGATTATAAGGACGCATGGTTTAATGCACTGACCTTTCAAAACCATACTAAAAAACATTCATATTTCCTCCTTTGGGGCAAACACTTGCCAGTAGATTTTCCCCAATGGTTTTTGCACCAATGGTGGCTTATTTACGGTCATTTAGCAGATATATTTCCTCCACCAGTGAAAGAAGTATTTGAGTATTTTTGTTCCATATTTCACGGAGACCAGCACATTCCCCAGCTGCTTCAATTTTCTCTCAGATTCCGAATACCATGGATATACACCCAGAAGTTTGTTTTACACAAACGGGAAGGATTCAAAGGAATGCCTTGGTTAGCCCTTGAAGGCTACTGCAAGCGGTTCAAGGTATGGAGAGATGCCACGGAAACCTACTTACCAGCAGTTGGAAAATGGTTTTCCAGTAACCCCAAATTTCTATCACCCAAAAATGTAGTAAACACTTTATTTCTGCAGCAAAGAAGGCTAGTTCATGCCAAATTAGCAGGCCCTGGCAGCAAAGAAGACTCATCTAGGAGATGGAAAACCTTTTACAACAACTTAAGGGAAAGGTTCTCGATCAACATTCATCCAGTTCGTCTGAAGAACAATCAGAAGAAGAGGATGTCCCTGACTATGACCCAGAATAAGTCAAAATCAGGAAAAATTTGTCACTGACATCAGCCATGACGCCAGCAATAAATTTTCTGCAAGTTACTGTACCAATGTTATTGTAGATTACTGTGCACTTATCACAATAGATCATTGTGCACTTTTTACTGTAGCAAAACACTGTACACTTACACTATAGCACAGTCTATAATTCTATAAATAGACCCCCTCACTCACTTCAGAAGGCATTCAATCCTTCTCCCAAATTTCAGAATTCTCTCTGCACATTTCCTCTCCTTAAACCCTCTCAATACTTAAGAGCTCTATACCCTGTAAGCTTTTAAGTTTCAATTTTTTAATATTTGTATTTTAATATCTTGTTATCAATAATACTTCTGGTCGGCTCTGCTACCAGATTTTATGTTTTAATCGTGTGTTAACATACTTGCATTTAGTCGGCTCTGCCGCCTATTTTGTTTAGCATACCTTTGCATATGGTTGGCTTTGCCGCTTGAGTTTTTCTTTATTTATTGCTTCATGTTCCTTACAATCCTCTTATTTTCCCAGTCCCCTCTACCCTTCGGGGACTAGCTTCCGCCCCTCTGGTCCAAAATGAATTTTATTCTCCTGAAAATCTTTTTAAAAGAACTAGATTTTTAAATATGCATAAAGGAGAAGAAAGAAATAAAATCCAATAAATTTTCTATGACAGCCTAAACGTTATTAAAGAGCTAATCAATTTCTTCGAATGGTTTGAAATTTATGCAAACTATAATCAAATAGATTTCCCATTTTCAAATTAAATTAATTTTTCAAAAGTAAGGAAAACCAATACTGGTGAAGAAGTAATTTCCGAACTTCCTCCGTCACAAGGGTTTTCAACAAACTTTGCTAGCAGCTCTATTACAGCCTCACCTTTCAAAAAGAGAGCTAACACTGAGCCGATCTCTGGCAAAGATATTAAAAATATTTGTGAACAGAATAATTATCCAAACAAGTATTTACAAACTCTTGGAGAATACTATATATATGTATATATATATATATATATATAGTGTAAGAAAAATTGATGAAAAAGGTCTTGCTAATAATGAATCAGGCAGGCAATAGGTGCAAAATGATAGAATTTTAAATGATATGGCCGAGTCTGACTTAGACTCCTACGTATCCCAATGAAACCAGACCTGTCGCACCCCGTTTTCTCGCAAAAGCGGGTTCCGACATGTGAATGCCCTTTAAAATGGGTACTCAAAGAGAAGAGTCACCACCTAACGATTTTGTGGTACGTTAGGGCACCTATTTGCAGATAATTCTGTTTTAACTAGTCTGTGTCACCAAAGATCAGGTAGTGATTCAAATTCCATCAAAGATAAAGGGTTAGGCACTCTTCGAGGACCACAACTGTGGGTCCGGGCCGAAATTTATGCTATGAGGGGATTATTTGAATTACAATTATCCTATACGATCATATAAATTATAACAAGGGATTTGAACAAGTATTGTAGAGAAAGAAGTGGGTCATAAGATATATCCTAGTTTTATCTAAGTTTGCAGAAATAGGTGCATAGATATCAATTATGGAGGGGGATCCTAAGTTTTTTAGCCTAAAGTATCACCCCCTGCAACATAAATAATACTTCTCTAGAAATAGCTGTTAGAACTAATCCCAGGTAAGTGCAGGCGACCCAGCTAGTCTAGTCAACATATAATCTCTCCACCATCACGGGGCGGAACCTGTCAACTGAAATGTGGCAAAATCGACCCCATTGGTCTCAACTATACCCATGTTCCGCAGCACCTTGTCGCAACGGTCCAAAAAATCCTGTGGGTTCTCAGAAGGTGCGCCACAGAAGTGAACACGAAAGAGCTTGGTAAGCTTATCCAACCTCATCATAGCCTCAGAAGACAAAGTGGGCCTATCTGCAACCTATGCCGCAACAACCGGCTGAACCACCCCAACTGGTTGGCTGCTGGAGTCTGATACTGTGGAGCCACCTGCTCTGCAGTGTGAGTAGCGGGAGTGTGTGCTCCTCCCCTCAGCCCGAGAGACAGCTGGTGCCATCGGGAATGTACCGGTCTGGGCCACACTTTCCATAAGGCCCAACAAACGGACTAAAGAGTCCTGAAGCCCTAGATGTATTTATTAATTATTTTTAACAAACTTCAAATATGATTTGACAATAAAGAAATTGAATAGTTTGAAACAAGATAAATAAGCTAATAAGTGACGAACTTCAAATACAACCTCGGATCTGGTGTCACGAATACACGAGCATCTATGATACTAAATATATGGTCTGAAATAAACATAAATGTCTGAGTCAAATGAACAGCTAGAAGAAGTAGAAGGGGACTTCAGAGTTGCGGACATTGTACAGCTATACCTCAAGTCTCCTCTAGGTAGTTGGATTTGAGCAAGTGTACGGTACGCTGTAGAGACCAACTCAAGTATCTGCACAAGAAGTGCAGAGTGTAGTATGAGCACAACCGGCTCCATCTACTTACATAAACATGCACGCAATAATAATAATAATAATAATAATAATAATAATAATAATAATAATAATAATAATAATAATGATAATAATAATAATAACAGAAAGACTGGAATTGAAGTAAAGCAAGTAACTCATATCCACGAAACTCAAATCAACCAGTAGAGAGTCCCGAATAACCAACCATATAACTCATCTCAACAACCGGGGCCAATTCAACAATCATAACAAATATAGCTTTCATCAATATGTTGCAGCGTGCAACCCGATCCCACAATATAAACATTATACAAATCCGTTGCAGTGCGCAATCCGACCCCTCCATATAATCATCTGTCAATACCATAGTCCATCCTTGTTCTGCCTTTTCAATTCATTTCCTTTCAATTTTTGTTGCGGCATGCAACCCGCTCCCCAAATGTCAATTAACAATAGTAACTCAATAACTAATATTTACAAGAAATCACACATCAAGAGAACAAATGTACGAGCAATGGAGAATAACATTATAATCAAGAGGCTCAAACTACTCGGATGTGTCAACTTTACCAACTCAAGGGTATCTACTTTTATCAATACGTATAAGTGAAACTACTTTAATAAAGGCAACAATTAATACGAAACTATAATGTAACAAGGCATAAAAAAATTTAGATATATGAGGGAAATGAATCGAGACAAGTAGTAAATAAGCATGGAATCAGGGAGGGGATGGACATTTTAATAAAAGAAATGCTAAATGGCAAGTAGCAATTACGGCATGGAAGTCAAGTAAGCATGTACCAACTAAGGCATGAAGACAAGACACAATATTAAGCAATGAAGATAGGGAAAGCAAGTATTGTAACGGTCAAACCATGGAAACAAGTAATTAATGAAATATGGGAAAGCACGAAAACAAGTAATTGATGGCGTATATACACTCGTCACCTTGCATATATGCTGCTACACATGTAATTCATATAGCACATAGCCCAAGGGTTCCTAATTCCCTAAAATCAAGGTTAGACCCAATACTTACCTCACTCCGCAATCAACTCAAAGTTCAACCACGACCTTGCCTTTCGAACAAGACTCCAAACCAACCAAATCTAGCAAATAATTAACCAAACAATTTCCAAATAAGCCTTAGAAACTACCCGCGAATGAAAGAGGTTAAATTTAGATCATTATTGAAATAGTCAACAAAAGTCAACCCCGAGCTCGCTTGGTCAATACCCGAGGTTTTGACAAAACCCGATCACCCATTCACCTCAAGCCCGTTATGCAATTCAATTAGAAATCTAACCTCAATTCGAGGTCTAAATTCCAATTTTACAAAAACTCCTAATTCTACCCAAATCTATAATTTGTACCATGGAAATCCTAGATTTGATGTTGAAAACTTATGAAATGCAATGGGTAATTTAAGGAAAGTTGATTAAAGTCGCTTACAGATGAATTTAGGAAGAAAAGCTCTTGGAAAAATCACCTCTAAGGTGCTTAGGGTTTCGAGTTTGAAAGAACTGAGCTAATTCTCGTTTTTCCCCTCTTTTACCTAGTTGTAGTTATCGCAATTGTGACACATAGTTCCCAATTGCGATGATCGTCATTGCAATCAATCCTTCGCAAATGCAAAAAACCATAGAGCTTGTTGGCATCGCAAATGCAACCAATTTTGTCGCTAATGCAAACCAAAGCTGCTGCAAATGCGAAAAATCGACTCACAAATGCTAGTCTACCTTAGTCTGCTAGTATCGAAAATGCGGCACAAAGTTCGCAAATGCGAACCTGCCCCCCTTTGTGTCACGACCCAAACTGGAGGGCCATAACTGGCACCCGGGCCATACCTGCCGAGCACCAACGAACATTTTATCTAACCTTTCTTATTATCTATAAGGGCCGAAAAGATCAATATAAATGGTAGACATGAACCCTAAACACCCAACAAAGAAAGATTATTGCATGAACATATATAACATGGGCCGACAAGGCTGTCATGAAGCTGCATATAAGGTACGAGCTAACAAGTTGCCTTGAGAGACTATATAAAAAAATCCATCGACAAGGCAATCCAAACTATACATGAGTCGGCACCTGTTTAAGAGCTTCGCCTACCTGTCTATCAGGACCTGCAGCACGACATGCAGCATACACAAATAAAAAGAACGACAGTTCGAATAAAGTATTGAGTATGTAAGGCAGGAAAGCTTAAGTAAGAACAACAATGTAAACAAGGATAGAGAATATACAACATGTAACATCTTGGTGCCTCAAAGGGCTACTGACATGAAATGCATGATACATATAAATATATACATATACATATATATTTATATATATATATATATAAATAAATACACACACACACACACACACACACACACACACACACACACACACACACATATAGATAAACGTTTAAAACATACGCCTCTGTAGGCATCATCAGTATCATATCGTGCCCGGCCATAATAGGCTCGCTAAAAACATACTCGGGCATCATAAGGCTCGGTAGAATCGTACCCAGCCACGTGGAGCTCGGTAAAACCCAATTGATCACGTGGTTGCACAATAAGTGTCGTACCCGGCCGACTATAGCGCGGTTCGGTAGAGTAAAATAGATACATATATATGATGTGTTCTTGACTTATTGGAATCACATTTTTGAACCTTCTGCAGTGACATAAGGTTGGTATCCTCCATACACGTTATTAGGATTAACTCTTCATCAAGAATCTTATAAGGATCAGGAAGTATCAACAACATTGATAACATAGGAATAAGAGAAGTAACATCAACATCAATCATTCCATGAGAAGGGAAACAATGTAAGTACTACTAGCTTCTAAGAGTGGAATATCTTTGGAAGCTTGTTCATTACATTATGCACAATCAGAGTCGTGCAAAAAAAGGAAAGGGATAGCGTCATACCTTGTATATACTGCCCAAGGTATGCAAGTGTCATGAGTCCTTAGTCTACAATAAGATATGCAAGTGTCATGAGTCCTTAGTCTACAATAAGAGAAATGACACTTTCGTTATCGTTTAAGCATAATAACTATTACATATCGACCGCAACCTATTTTACAATGAAATGGAGAGCACCTCCCCTATTTATATGACTTTTCACAAGTTAAAACAATCACCAAACAGCCCAAACAACATCAATAGTAATCATATTGAGCCTCCCAAAACACTCCACCAACCAACAACATTACTAACAAGCCTTTCGATATATATCTCACAAGTTCTAGCTTCAATGACTTAGCCGTAACTTGGATAACCTTAAATACATGTAGGGTAAGAGGTTCCTTACCTTTAAACCGAAAGAACAACTCCAATTTGACCTTAATTGACCACGAAATATCCCTCCAATGCTGCCACAAGAACAAGGAAGCAAAACTAGCAATCAATTAGGGTTTTTCTGCACTAGAGTCACTTTAGAATACTTGAAATCACCTAGGGTTGATATTAGAAACTTGAGGGAGTATTTTACAGAATATAAACCACTTAAAAATACCTCCCACATGAGATGTAATAAAACAAAAACCCGCAACAACAAGGAAAAACAAGAAATTTACTAGCACCACGGGATTCCCGACACTTGATTTGTGTTGTTTGCCCTTTGTTTTGGTCTTGGATCATGAGAGGACCTTGAGAGAGTGTTTTTAGGGTTATAAGGTCTGAATATACTGAAAGAGAATGACTTATGAGTTGAGGCATGTTATATATATTTATATGTCTCAACCGCCTATATGGGCCCCATAAAGAGCTGCTTGGTGCAGTCTCGTAACAACGTGAATATCTCTCTACTCGAAGATCATATCACGAACGGCTTAATGCGTTATAAAATATACCCATAGATCTTCAAATTGGTGTGTAGAGCACCCCGTCATTCCAAGTAAATTGGGAGAAAATCTTATTAACATTTGACCTAAAGTTTAAGTAAAATTATGAACGTAAGTTGCGACAACTTTTGTCAACTATTGTTTCATAATTCGTTTGACTTCAAGACTTATGATACGGATATTATATGATTCAAGTACCTTAAGACACAGCCTCTTGGGAATATTAAGAACCTCTAGTTTTACCCAAAAGTACGAGTTCCAATATCCTTGATTCGTTTAACTTCTAATACTTGTTAACCACTCTTACACACCCTTGTATCGTTTAAGATCAATAGGATTAACTTCTTATCATCTCAAAATAATCTCTTCTCAGATTTACGTCGACTAACTTATGGCGTGATCCAACATACGCGAATATGGGTTGTGACACTTCGCATATGCGGACTTCACTTCGCAAAAGCTTAGCTGACCCAGCCCCCACCATTTTTGCATATGCGAGCCTGACTCGCATTTGAGATTAGGTCCTTGCAAATGCGAGATTTGCATACCTGATGCACCATCACTATTATAAGTTCAAAAATCACTCCGTGGTCTAACCGAAACTCACCCAAGTCCTCTGTGCTCCAAACCAAACATGCACAAAAATCATAAAACATCATACAAACTTGCTCGTGCGATCAAAATACCAATATAACACCTTGAACGACAAAGCAGACACCAAAACGAATGAAATGTTTAATGACACTTCAGAACTTTCAATTTTTCAACCGGACGTCCGAATCACGTCAAATCAACTCCGTTTTGCAGCAGACAAGGCATAAATACTTAAATGAGCATATACCAAGTTCCATCACCAAAATCTGAACCTGGTAACAACAAAGTCAAATTACGGTCAAACTTATGAATTCTTTAAACCTTTAAACTTCTAGTTTTAATAATTACGTTAAATCAAGTTAGGGACTTTCAAATTCGATTTAAGGCATATGCCCAAGTCCCAAATCATGATACGGATCTGCCAGGACCATCAAAACACTAATCTGGGTCAGTTTGCTCAAAACGTTGTCCGAAGTCAAATCAAATGAGTTTTAAGGCACGATTTCACATTTTCATCAATTTTTCATTAAAACTTCCAAAGTAAATCAAGGAAGGCTAAACGGAGCTAGTCAAGGTTTTGAAACACATAAATAAAGGTTAAAACTGTAAATGACCTATTGGGTCATTAAAAGATTCTAGCTTACTCTATACTTTAATTGGTTGTGTATTTTACTTGATTTCATACGTTATTAAATAATTGATTTCGTGAATACTACAAACCATGCTAAAGACATGCTGAGTCTATTAGTACCTTATGCTGAACATGATGATAAAATCTTGAGACTTATGCTATTTTCGCCTCAGGAAAATGACATGTAGGTTATGATCACACATTCGGACTTGTTCTTGTTATGTGCCTTGATTGCGATGTGTATGCTCTGTGAAGTATATGTGATCCTTTGTTTGACTACTTGAAATTTGTTTCTATACTTGATTTAACCATAGTCATGCTTTATCTGCATTCTTGTCGTTATCATGTCCTTGTGCGCTTCATTGATGAGTTATATGGATGTGCCTCTTGATGATAAATTATTATCTTGTATTATTGTGTTAATTGTGGTACATGCGGACATGTTGTATGGATTGATTTTAGATGCGCATGCAGCGACACAAGGGAGGCATTTCATTTGTGATGTGCATATGACGAGATAAGGGTGTCTAGATGAGCGTATGACGGCATAAGGGTGGTGTTTATTGATGCGCACGCGGCGAGATAAGGGTGGTGTCTAGATTCTGCATGTGTGGTGGTACAAGAGGGGCATTCTCTATGTGCTCAAACTTCTTTGTGTGTGTCATGCATTGTTACATGATCTATTGATTTGTTTTCACATGCTAATCTATGCCTCCGTTACTACTTGATGACTTGGTCGCCAAGATGGATTTTACCTACGTGGTGTTGTTATCTCATATTCTTTGAGTTGTTCCTAGCATATCATATTGATGAGATAAGGAAATTTCCATCATGTATTAATATAATTGATTCTTGAAATGTTCTCTTGAACGTGTTATTTAAATATTGATACGATATAGGATTATTATGAGGCACGAGATCTTTCCCGTGTGGGTGTGACATGTGTCATGGAACGAGGTATTTGCCGTGCAAAGGTAAATGATAATCTGGGCACGAGGTGCCATATGTGTGAGAATCTATTTGATGACTTGTTATTGAAGTTGAGCCTTACTTGTATATAATTGCTATCACTTGTTCTGATAAGACTATAGTTATTGTTTATCTACTATACTTTCTATTTCCAGTCTTGGATATATTACACAAGTTATTTAAAAGTTAGTATCTTTTAACTTAAAAAAAATCCTCGTCACTACTTCAATGAGATTAGTCAAGATACTTACTGAGTACATGGGGTTGGTTGTACTCATACTACACTTCTCCACCTTGCATGCATATTTTGGGAGCTGAGTAGATATGATGACAGAGCTTAGCATTGGAGATGTACCAGCATATCGGTACATGCTACTCATTTGTTTATGGTAGTTTAGGATTACTTCCATTTATATAACGTCCAAATGGATATTGTATTTTTTCATTTCACCAACTTTGTAAATCTAAATCTTAGTGTGTCATGACTTGTACTGTCAGTTCTTAAGGTAGTTGTATATTTAATTATGTTACAATTTTATTAATATATTGATAATTTCTCAGTTCAATAATAATTTATATTATTTGGCTTACCTAGCATGTCGGTTAGGTGCCATCACGATAGTGGTGAGATTTTGGATCGTGACAATTTATGATAAAGATGGACATTAAGACTTGCTAAATTATTAGGGGAGAATCAAAAACAATTTTCTGTTGTACCAAAGATGGCCCAAGATATGTTGAACTTCAAGCATTATTTGTAGCTTTGGAGAGCGCTTTTAGTGGTGGAAGATTTTAAATCATAGACTACAGATACTCATTGTTAGGAGAATATTTTGAGAATGTAGTCTTATTCGGAGATTGCATTAGAGCAAAGAGAAGAAGGTTTGGCCTCCCAGAGATTAGTGCAGAAGACGACAAAAATTATTAGGAGATCCTCTTTGTTGGAAGCTACGAAGAGATAGCCGAGCAATTTGGCCAAGATATTCTAATTCCAATAGAAAAGCCTGCAAAAATTGTACACAAATTGGAATAATCTTGAAGAGTTATGTAATTTTTTTTTTTAAAATTCATACAAGTAATTTTGAACTATTAAAGTTCATATTCGAAGTTACAAATAAAAAGCATATATTGGAAAATATAAAGTTCAAATTCAAATCAATAAAACTAGAGGATTTTAACCTTAAATTTATTTCATACTCTTGTATGTTTAAATATATATGTTTTATTTTATATTCAAACTTAAAATTATTCAATCAACCCGATCTCATCCCGACTGGCTCGATCAGCCTATTATATACAGGATCATCAGACAGGACAAAACACCCATTCGGTAACGATCCGACCGGGCGTCTTGAGCTTTAACTTTTTCTTGGGCAGTTTGAGACCTTGAGTAGATTCATAATATGTATTATTACCTACGTGTATGATTGGTTTCGTGTCATGACCCCAATTTTCCAGCTTAAGATGTTGTGATGGAACATAGTCTCTAAGAGCAGGTAAGCCTAACATGCAAAGAGAAACATCATAAATAAGAATTAAACTTCAAAATAAACCATGTAAACTATCATAATAATACTCAAAAGTACAACTGACAACAACTCCCCAAAATCTGGTGGAACAGAGTCATAAGCTCTACTAGAATGTGCTAATAGTCTAGTAAAACAATTTTGTTTTAGAACACAAATAAATAGTAGAATGTCTAAGAACAGGAGGTGACTTCGAGGCCTGCATATATCAAGCAGGTATACCTTGAAGTCTCAAAGAGCATCTAATCAATCAATCACTAGCATCCAGCACGGATGGACGTTCCTGGATCTACAAAAAAAATGTGCAGAAGTATAGTATGAGTAGACCATAACGGTACCTAGTAAGTATCAAGCCTAACCTCGGTAGAATAGTGACGAGGCCAGGTAAGACACCTATCAGGATAAACGACACTGAACAAGAGATGTTACAGTCAAATAATGTAGAATGAAGAAATAAATGACAATAAAGCAGCTCATTAATGCGATAACAACAGAATCTAATGCAATAAAGGTAACAAGGAGGGAACACATGTTAAGAGCATCAAGAAACAACACAGACAAACACAGGTAATACAAATAAGGAATGACAAAATTGTTCAACCAAAGCCTCTTTAACATAGAGTATGCAACAAGAATAACAACCGAGGTACCGCCTCGTTTTCACATTTCACAATTTCAATCACAATCTTTCCTTATATCACCGTGTGAGCTTACATTTAGTATTGAAAATAATTTTTCCTAAAATAGCTACACACGTTTTAGCCCACCTTATCTCACCATGTGGCTTCAAGTAGTTCCCCTACTAGCAACACCCGTATCAAGCCCACCTTATCTCACCGCATGTGTATCAACCACTTGGCTTATACCACCGCATGCATATCAATATCACAACATAATCACGACTGGCACCATAAGTGCCCCAAATGCCACAACTTGCCAAAAGAATCAACAATACCAATGTTTCCACAAGAAATAGCCCATCTCTCAACCACAATGTGCACAAGAATCTCAACAATAACAAAATGAATGTGAATTGGTCAACAAGAAAGATATATCAACAATTATCAACTTCACCTCAAAATGATAACGTCTTTTACAACTTCAACACCAATAACTCAACAAGAAGATATTCCCTGAAATAACAACTTCAAGTAAATGTAATTCAACAATTTAAGAGGTAACAGAACAATAAGGAAGGCAACAACTTCAACGAAAGCACATAAGAGCAAAATAACGAGTAAGAGGTAGAACAAGTGCTAACAAATGTAAAATAAAGCATGTAAGGGTAGATTAACACATATAAGAGTAGATTAACAATGAGGGATATAACATGTTATGACATTTAAATTAAAGGCATGGAAAAAGTCTAAAATAACTTAAATCGATCAAACACTACATATTGCCCGTGTACCCACTCGTCACACAGCTTTCATATTGCGCAAAAAACACAATCAACCTAAACCCCAAAGTATAGTTCCCCCACACAAAGATAGGCAAGATACTTACCTCAACTAGGCCGGCTCAACCCTCAGAAATAGCTTTTCCCCTAAAATTTGCCTCAACACGGATCAAATATAACCAAAATGGACTTATTAACATCAAACAATGCAAGAGACACCAATTACAATAGGTAAAGAATTAATGTTTATACATTTCTCAAAAAGTCAACAAAAGTCAACACCGGGCAAGCTCGGAGTCAAAAAGTCAGGTCGATTGGTAGATTCCGACTGCCCATAACCCCAGCGAGTCCATATATTTTTTTAATTATCAAATCCGAGTCCAAATCGACTCTCAAAACACAATTCTTCATTTTTCAAAATATTTCCAACTTACCCAATGTTTGTAGATGGAATATAATCATGAAATATAGATGGAAATTGATTAGAACCACTTACCCAATGTTTGTAGATGCAAATCCTTCTCTCTAAATCGCCTCCTACCGAGTCCAGGGTTCTAAGATATGAGAAAATGAGATAAAATCCTCACTCCTAGAACTTTTGATCAGTCCACTGATACACTAAGGATATGTCGCAATTGCGACTAAGACTTCGCGAATGCGAAATCTGTCCTCCTCACAAATGTGAGAAAAACTTCGCAAATGCGAACTGTCCTTTTCAGACCCATACTTCGCAAATGCAAACTAGGCATCCCAATTTTGATACCTTACCCTCCCCTGCCATGTTTGTAATTTCGAGGACGGTTCTCGCAATTGCGACACCAGGGCACCAGCCCACCTACAAGTTCAGCTTCCGTCCAAAACATTCCGAATCACGTCCGACACTCATCCAATCCCTCGGGGATACAAATCAAACATCCACAGCAGTCTAAAAACATCATACGAACTCACTTGAATGATCAAAGCATAATAATAACATCTAGAACTATGAATTAGACACCAAAACCCATGAATTTCAAAGTAAAGTTCAAGAACTTCTAGAATTGCATCTAAGCATCTGAATCCTATTAAATAAACTCCAAATGACACCGAATTTTACAGACAAGTTCTAAATAGTATGATGGACCTATTCCAAGTCGCAAAACCAAATTCCATACCTGATAACAAAAAGTCAACGTACGGTCAAACGTCTAAACCTTGAATTGCCAATTTTCGGCAAAATAACACAAATCAACCTATAGACCTCCGAATTCGATTTTGGGCATACACCCAAATCCAAAATCACGATGCAAAAACTACTGGATCCATTAAAACACCATTCCGGGATCATTTTCACAATAGTCAAAGTTAGGTCAGCGTTTATAACTTAGGCTTCTAAGCTAAAAACCAAAGCGTCCAAGTCCACCCAAAACCTTACCTAAACGAAGCTAATCAATCTTGTAAGTCATGAAACCACAAATGCACATGTGTGAAGCATCAAAAGGGGAAATGGGGTGCAATAACACAAAACGACTGGTAGGGTCGTTGCATTCTCCCCCTCTTAAAACAAACATTCGTCCTCGAACGTGCATAGATATATATATTTGAAGTGAAAAAAAGGTGAGGATAACGACTCATGCTCGGTCTCCCAAGTCACCTCTTCGACCAGATGACCCCTCCATTCAACCTTCACTGAAGCAATTTTCTTTGACCTCAACTTTCAGACATGTCTGTTCAAAATGGCCACCGGTTCCTCAACATAAGTCAAATCCTTGTCCAATTAGACTGAGCTAAAATCTAATATGGGATGGATCGCCATAATACTTCTGGAGCATAAAACATGGAACATTGTGTGAACTGCCGACAAGCTAGGTGGCAGGGTAAGCTTGTAGGCCACCTTACCAACTCTTTCAAGGATCTCAAAAGGGCCAATCTACCTAGGGCTCAACTTGCCCTTCTTCCCGAACCTCATCACACCCTTTATAGGTGACACTCGGAGCAAAACCCTCTCTCAAACAATAAGTGCTAAATCACGAGCTCTCCGATCGGCATAACTCTTCTACCTAGACTGTGTTGTACGAAGCCGATCCTGAATCAACTTAACGAAGCCTAACAACCTATCCTCATCCCTATCAAACAAACCTAACGGGGATCAACATCTCTCCCATACAAGGCCTCATAAGGAGCCATCTGAATACTCGATTGGTAGTTGTTGTTGTGGGAAAACTCTAGAAGCAGCAAGAACTGATCCCAAGAACCCCTGAAATCCATAACACAGGCATGAAGCACATCCTCTAATTTATGAATGGTGCTCTAGAATTTCCCGCCTATCTGGGGGTGAAATGTTGTACTCAACTCAACCGGTGTGCCTAGCTCGCGATGGATAGCTCTCCAAAAATGCGATGTGAACTATGTTCCTCGATCGCAGATAATGGACACCGGCACATCATAGAGACGAAAAATCTCGCGGATATATATCTAAGCTAGCTGTTCTGAAGTATATTTGGTCTCCACTAGAATGAAATGAGCATATTTGGTCAGTTGTCCATAATCACCCATACTACGTCAAATTTCATCAAAGTCCGTGCGATCCCAAAAAGGAAGTCGTTGGTAACACGCACCCATTTCCACTCAGGAATTTCCTGTCATGACCCAAACAGAAGGGCCACGATAGGCACCTGATGCCTAACTCAACCGAGTACCAACGTAATGTCCTTCTTATGAGACTATCATGGGTTAATGAACCGGAAAGGCCATCATGAGATAAATAGAAATAAACACAAGAGAATACTCAACATGGGACGAACCCAACATGGTATATAAACATCTAAACGTGACGTACGGGCCTATAAGAGCAAAATAATCATTTTTGCACTCAAAACATAGGCCGACAAGGCAATATAATCATCCATATATATAACATATGTCTACAAGCCTCTAAGAGAACATAAACATTATAAAGGCCAGGAAAGGGCCCCACCATACCAATCAATATATGTCTAATACATACTGACTAAATAGGAAACTCCGGAGCAAGTGGAGTGCTCAAACACCTTTTCCTAAGCTGATAGCCTACTAGGAGGACTGCAAACCTGTCTATTGGGACCTGCGGGCATGAAACGGAGCATCCCCATCCAAAAGAGACGTTAGTATGAATAATGTACCGAGTATGTAAGGTAGGAAAGCATAGATAAGAACAGTAATGTAATAAGAGATAGAGAGGATACAACTTGTAACATCTGAGTGCCTTTAAGGGCTACTAACATGAAATGATTGATACATATGTATACATAAACTTTTAAAAACATACGCCTTATGGGTATCATCATAATCATATCGTACTCGGCCTCAAAGAGGACTCGATAAAAACGTACCCGGTCGGATCAATAAATCGTACCCGGCCACGTAGAGCTCGGTAAATCCAACTGATCTGTGGTTGCACAATAGGTTCCGTACCCGGCTGACTATAGCGCTGCTCGGTAGAGTAAAATTGATACATATATATAATATATGTTGGACTCATGGAATAACTTCTAAACCTTTGGGAGTGACGTAAGGTCGTTGCACCTTCGATTAGGATTATAGACATTATACCATCAATATGAACTTCAATAGGATTCAAGGATCATACATACTTTCTTAGAATAACTATATAAGGAAAGAACAACATGGACTGCCCTAGTTGCTGGGAGTAGATCCGTTATAAAATACTGTATCATTTACGTTCATTTCACTTTAAATCATGCCAAAAGAAAGAAGAAAGTGCCTTAACATACCTAATCACAATCTGTCTGATAACCATGTTGAACTCCTCTCATCGCAATTCAATTTACAGTAACGATAATAATGCTTTCGTTAAGCTACGAAAGATGCAACCATCGTACAACAAACGATAAACTTATTTTATATTAAAACGGGCAGCATCTCCCCTATTTTCCTTGCATTCCCAAGTCCATCAACCAAAACGAACCCATAAAACCTTGACGTATATACTTTCAACACCACGACCAATCAAGCTACACAACAACAAGTACATGAATATCACCAACGAAACTACTATTTAAGACGACTACGACAAGCTCGGATTGAATTCCTATTGAACCTTTTAACCCCAAAGTCATTGTTTCATTGACTTAACAACATAGCCAGTATGATACTAAGTACAATGGAGGACTTCTAACCTCCTATTCATCTCCTAATTCACCCTCAAACAACCCAACAATCTAACAACAACAACAAGTACAACTTTCCATTGTTATGTTGTCCTTTCCCTTCATATTCACAGTACCAAAAACAAGTTTGACATATAGACAATATTTTATAATAAAAACATCATAAGAAATTCATTTTCAAAGGTTTCCAACCATTTAAAGTTCATGCAAACAACCTTTCCAAAACAGTCCATTAAAAATAATAACATTACAAACTATTTCAAGTCTCCTCTTGTAGTATTTTGCTCAAAAAATGCAACCAACACATAAACAACTTCAAGCACATGTACTAGGATGTTATACTCACCTTAACCAGTATAAACAACACGAAATTTCAGCCAAGCACAGCCCACAACTATACTCAATGACACCACAACACTATAGGTATTGTATTCTCTTCTTGAATCAACTTTTGGTGTTCAAGTTGGTGTGTAAAAACTTGTAGTTCGCCTTGAAAATCTAATATATATGAAGAAGGGACTGATTATTACATTAATCAAGAAGAATAACATGAAACTTGAAGTTAGTTCACTTTGAAGAACCCCCCAAAACAGCCACAAGATGACGAACTACAATCTAGCAAGCACCATGGGGTTTCTAGTGTTGGATTCATGTTTTTATCGTAGGTTTTCACCTAGAATCATGGAGGAAACCTTGGAGAGCATTTAGGGTTTAGGAACTGTTTTGGGCGAGAAAAATGAGTTGAAAATTATTTTTAATGGACTTAAATAAAAGCTAGAGTTTTACACGAACTTTGTGGGTCCCATGGGAGCTGCTTGTGCAGTTTTGCAAAAATGCATATATCTCTCTAGTCTGATGTTGTATCGAAAAACGTTTAAAATGCGTTACATAGACTCGTAGATCATCAAATTGGTAGGTATATCACCCCGTAATTCCAAGTATATTTATAGAGAAGATTACCTACATTTGACCTAATTTTCAGCTCATTTATGAATGTAACTTGTGATGACTTTGCAGACGTTTGTTCCACAACTCGCTTGACTTCAAAACTCAACATACGACTATCATACGACTATAATAACTCTTAACATAACCTCCTTATCCTGTTCAAAACCCTAGTCTAACCCCAAAAGTACATGTTATAACGTTACCAACTTGTCGACTTTCGACGAAACTTATTTTCTTCAATTCGTTTAGCTTCTAAGTCTTACAACCCTCTTCGTACTTGTTATTCAAGATCATTAAGTACTTGTAACCTCCAAGGTAACATTAGTAACTTAATTTATATATTTTTGAATATAATCTCATTTATGAGCTTACTTCAATTGACTTACGACATACTATCACATACGAAAACATGGGGTGTAACATCATCCCTCCTTTGGAACATTCGTCCTCGAATGTTAACTGATGCGATTATCAGTGTCATAACCTATAGATCTTTCGAATAATTTAATACTTCCCATGCTATCTATTTAACTGTTTTGTGAATAAACCCAAACGCCAAGGCATTCCCCCCTTTAGGCCTCTTTCTCACACCACGACTTGCGGTTAGAATTCTTCCAATCTCGTAACTGTTGCTACTCATGTCATGCAACATGTATGACACTAACCTTGTATGTGCTCCTATGTGACTCTTCTCTCCTTTTTCCTATATCTTTTAGCCTATATCTAGGCCTCACTTTATGAACATATACAGAACTATGACTAGTTATCCCTCTTTGCTTTTATAGGTGTACTGAAGTTCTTCGCTCGGTACTTGTCGAACATACCACTACTGCCATATATTGTTTAATAGCCTTGGTTACCCATTCTTATGGCCTTAATGCATCTAGGTAGGTCATACTATACCATAAGACTTACTTCAGTTTATTATTACTGAGGTTTGCTACCTCACTCTAGTTTACACTCTCGTTGCTTATCCTATATGTATAAATATAAGTCCTTTAATGCGTTCTTATTATTGTTCATCTTAAGAATGATGGCCTAATCTCATCTTATACTTTGTAAATTTTATCGATCCATTATTGATTCACCTGAATGTTATTCTGTAATCTACCACTGATAACTTGACATTTCTTACGTAATACATGGTCACTAGGGCTCGCGTCGCAGTGGGGAACATTTGAAGTGATTTTCTTGATCCACCTAGGGACGACTACTATACTTCAATAACGATATTTCATAACATCCCAACATGATTCATCATATGAGGGTATTCTAATCCCGTGCAATTCATGAAATCCCTTTTCTTTAAATCATTATCCAATCAAATGCCTAAACGTCATCCTCTTATCTATCACAACTACGCCTTTATTCTACTACTAGGGCAGCATTCCATCTCTTCTAAATGCACCTAGTTTTAAACTCCTTTGAGTTCATTCAGGCTATACTGAGCTTTCTATAACTTATGGTAACCATCAGCTCTCTTGTTTGGATGAGCTTAATTCTGAGGCCTTACGTATTCTTGTCACCTTCTCATTCACCTTTTCTAATTCCTACTCCAATCCACCTAAAACCTAGTTGCTCTACCATAATTTAGGTTGCAACTTACACATATCTATTTATACTACTCGCAATCTTCCATTAAATTTCTAGCACCATAGATTTCCTTTCGGGGCTTCTATGTTGTCTTTAAATGTAAGCAATTACTTTTCTTTCATTCTGCCACTTTTTGCATGACTACTTGGCTTATCTTAGGGGCCACACATGTTGGAATTCCATGCAACCATATGATCTCGAATATTACTTTTGATTTTATTTCCTATTCATCAGTCACAATAGGTGCCACTTTGTTATAGAGTGCATACGATGTTGTATAGAGACTGTTGTTACAAGACCATTATTTGTTTAGGTCACTATGCTTAGGTTGAAGCCTTCTTCCTTATTTCCACAACTAGGCATTCGTTGTAGTACTTAGGGAAGATCCTATGACTCTTGTAAAGCTGTGAGCTTATTGCTTTGTATATCCGACGGAATTTTTGATGTTCTTACTCGCCTATAAATATCCTTAGTTACATACCTCCGCGCCCTTGTGCTCGTAGGGTTACTTATAAACTCAAATTTTTATTGTCTCCTTAGAGGCACTCTCTCTTATTTTTGTAAAACTTAAATGGTACCTTTAACTACCAACTCTTATCTGAAAACTTTTTAAGGATTGCGATCTTTTATCTGCGAGACTAAATTCCCTATGCTGGGGTTCACTATGTTTATCTTGCATGATCTGTTGATTTATCTATGACCTCTTGTCTAGCCATAATTAGGCTCTTATTGAATCAACTACAGACTACTCCTTGGTCCATTCTCATATTATATTCTGCATAACCCTTCTTAGGTTATGTTTTTTTCCTCTTAACTTACCTCTCGCACTAGCTCCTTATGTATCAAGTGTCCTTTCACACTTACTTACCAATTTAGATCCTTTCCAGGAACCCTTAATGCGTCTTACCAGGCGTCATGCTTGCATATCATTTAGGAGTTGTGACATATCTATAGGATTTGAGTAAATGCAATCTCATTATTTTTGCCTTTATTTTTTTCCTTTATCATTCTATATTTACTTGAGCTACTTAACTCTGACTTAATGGCGAATCACACCATCTTCCTCTCTTTAGGGGAGTAGTAACATTTAATGCTATGAAGATTTACCTATAAATGTTGTACCTCTTCATCTTTGGCGTCTTTTGATATCATCACCTGCTCTTACTCGCTGTGCGGTAACCCTTCTGTACCAAGGATAACTAAATTTCTCACGAGGGTGACACCTAGTGTAACTGGCACACTTAGTCCCTTAAGCTTAACTATGCTCACAATGCTTGTTTTAGGGAAGCATCTTCCTGAATGACCTTTAAAGATTATTCTTCTGTTGTCCATTCTATTATTGTCAAAACACGATCTCTGAAATTCTCACGATGCTGACTATTATCAAATCCTTCGATCCCTAATTCATGTTTGATTTTTATCTTGTTTACTATCCCAAACTAATTTCTATTATTCCAGGGGGTCTAACTTTTCCTTTTGCTAATCATTTTGGACTTTCCAACATATTTCTCGAAATGAGTACATGACTTTAGGGCTTATATTTTTATTGTGTCTAGGCATGTCTCCTCTTGTCTTTTCCTTTACTTGACTATAGACTCTATCATCCTGTCATACATTGATTTACTGTTATCACACATTTATCACATCTTACTCATAAGCTTTATTTACTCTATTCTTATTCTCCTGCTAGTATTTCTGTCTATCACCTTATATTGAAAACTTTAACAAAATATTATTTTGCTTTTAGCTCCCCTTGCACCATCTCGCTAGCTCTTCGGGTCGCCTAACATTCTCTCTTTACTAGGGACATGAGCCATACTAAGATAAAAATTTATCCCTTTTAGTATTCATATCTAACCGTACTATTCTAGAGTGCACCATCTGGGTGTCTCACAAGGAGAACTATTACCATGTTTGCAATATCCTTCGGAAATGTCAGCTAGTGCTAACAATCCATCCACCATTTTGAGTTACTCTAACCCAGCTAGATTCTGATATCATCCTTCGCTTAAACTATATCTGTTAGCTCCCATAGGGCATAACTGAGTTGGGTGTGGCTAATTGTACATACCTTTGTTAGTGTTGAAGGTAACTCAGAATACTTATATTTCTCTGCTTGAATTATAAAAACTGATAATCTTCACTAACTTGGTATCTCGTACCTTTCATCACCTTTCTCCATTTACTTGTTAAAAATTGTATCTACCTTATGATTCTCTCGTTGCTTTTTTTTTTTCCCATATGGGTGCATAAATATTCAGGTCTTATGGCTCCTCATCAAGAAGCTCACACATCTTAGTGCACACATGATCGGCTGAAGACCTAACATTTACGCATCATAAGCATGATGCAAAATCGGGTTCCTCTGACCCAACTCTAACACTTACACATCATAAGCATGATGCAAAATCGGGTTCCTCTGACTCAAGTCTTCCACAGTCACATTAAATATCTCACCGATTGTTTTTCTGGATTTATGTATCGTTGTATTACGAATAAAATAGAATTTAGGAGTTTAAATTCTTACAACTGAGCTCTACCACACGTTCTAGAGTGAGAAGAAAGAGTGACAGTCCTAAATGCCCTGTAGCCTCCTTCTTATAAGTGTGGTGCATGACACACCTATAAAAAAGACTCTACTAGACACGGCTTGTAGACTCCCTAGGATAGAACTGCTCTGATATCACTTTTGTCACGACCAAAACCGAAGGGCCGCGACGGGCACCCGGTGCCTAACTCAATCGAGTACCAAAATGACGTATCCTTCTTATCATACTATCATGGGTAAATGAGCCGTAAAGGCCGTCATGAGATAACCAGAACTAAACATGTCATGCCCGACCTCGAGGAGCCCGACCGGTGTATAATCGAGATAACCCGGCAAAGCAAGCCTGAACAATGCCTTCTACCCAAACTCACCCACGAATAAAGTGGAGATATATTTCATTAATTAGGCAATGAGGGGTCATCTGAACAACGCCTACCATTAGTCACGTGAATAACATGTTTCTCACGTCAATAACATGTTTCAAAATACATACACTTTCATAGTTGAAGTGGAACATGCGATACAAATACAACATCTTTAGTTTGACTTTCCCAAAACAACAATACCACCCACAATATGTCTACAGAACCTCTAATAGATACAAAAGAGTAGCATGACGGTGCTGGCAACAAGGCTCCGGCTATACCACAAAACAATATACTTAGAGGACAAGAGATACAAGACCCTGAAATGAAATGGGGCTCAACAAGTAAGCTGAGGAGAGGGTGTACTGCTACCACTGATCAATACTGCCTGTTGTGGAACCACTTGCATCCATTAAGATGCAGTTCCCCCGGCAAAGGGGACGTTAGGACATATGGAATAGTACTAGTATGTAAAACTAAACACCCTCTTAATAGAACAAGTAACAGTAAAATGAGAAGGAAACATGAAATCAGTGAAAGCGTCAAATAGTATCATGGTGTCAAGTTAGGAGAAAGATAAATTTCAAGTAAGTTTCAATATATTTAAGTTGGGAGATCTTTAGTACCGATACACCACTGTGCTTTTAGCAAAGAGTCCGATCTCAGCCCAGTTGGTTAATCCATCTTACCCCGAGACACCCATTCACAACACAACCATGTGTGCGGCATGGCGTTCGATCTCAGCCCGGTCGACTAAGCCGTCTCACCACAATGTCGTGTGGGACGACATGACATCACATCTCTCTAGCAATAATCTCATCCCATTCAAGGGGAAATATCTCAAGACATCAATCTCATCCCATATAAGTAGAAACAATCTCATCACATCAACAGAGGGATTTACTCCTCAATTACTCCTACACCGGCACGTGTAGTTTTGGGGTTAGGATATTTCCCAAAGAAGTTGTTATTTAAAGGGTATACAACTCATTTCATAATCTTTCACACCACAATTGTAATATCATTCTCGGCATGTACAACGTATTTCATATTTCATACTCACTCCTATAACTTCTAAGCGTTACCATGGATATCATCAATAAGAGAATGTCAAATCATGACTTTAAGTACACATATGAGCA
The DNA here is from genome assembly GCA_002018475.1 of Nicotiana obtusifolia. Lineage (NCBI taxonomy): Eukaryota > Viridiplantae > Streptophyta > Magnoliopsida > Solanales > Solanaceae > Nicotiana > Nicotiana obtusifolia. The sequence continues at coordinate 21,372 of MCJB01026816.1, read as the reverse complement.
AACAAGAGTCTTAACCACATTGAGTTTCTCTTCCACGATTAGGCATCCTAACGTGCAATTGAAACATGTTTTTTAATCACAACACCTTTGGTACATTGATCATACAAGATTACATTCTCGGAGGAATCAGGATATGATAGGAACATTTGGAACACATTTTGTTACATCTTTCAACACAACGCTTATTTTTTAATAAACGAATCTATTAGGGAGGATTCAAAACATAAGAAATAATAAATTGAATCAATCATAATCACAATTTACGAGGACATCATGGAAATCGATTCTACAAGAAGAGTTTAGCCAACATACCTCGCTTAAGCTTCCTTAATTTAATACACTATTTTGAAAATCCTAGAGACTTCAATCTATTAGAAACATGATAAATTTGAACCATAATTAGGAAGATACTCGGGGTTTCAGCTCATTTGAGCATTTATGAAGCACTAGGTGTGCATTAAGGTTTTAAGGTTATCCTATGGTGGATTCCTTCATCCCACAACCCAATGTTTACCCATTTGAGCTCAATAACTTTCCGGCCAATCTTGGTGGTACATGCATGCATAATTAACACTCAAAAATCACACTTCTCATTACCTACTTTCAATCCAATCCCGAAATTGAGGGCTAGGGAGTAGAATCTTACCTCTTGGATGAAGACCTTGTGAGTCTTTCTTGTGAATTCTTCAAGACTTGAGCAAAGATTGGTGAACCAAGCCCTTGGGGCTTCCTCCTCTCTCTCTAAAATACTTCCCTCGCTCTAAAATGGCAGAATTCCTCTTCAAAATTGGTCCTTTAAGTTTATTTATTAAAATAGGTCCGGGTCATAAAATAAGGAAATGGACCCTCCGACACGCAAAATTGGGCTGCGAAAGTGATGACAAAAATTGGGCTGCTCTGGATTGGTCTGCGGTCATGTCTGCGGTCCGCAGACGAGTTCTGCAGTCATGAAATGGAGCGCAGAATCACCCTCCAAATTTCTTTCATACTAACTCTGCGATGGAAGTGTGGCCCGCGAAACGATTATGTGTTCGCATAGTTGACCGCAAAACTACACTCCAAAATTAGCCATTTCTCTGCTTCACTCCCCGCCGGATCTGCTGTTTGCGGAGTAGTTCTACTATCCTCAAATATATCAGCCTACCTCGACATCAGAAAATCCCGGGTTTTAGGTGATATTTTACGGGGCCGTACATACTCCCCTGCATAGGATCGATCATCCTCGAATGAGGGTCAAAATCTGCTATTAGCATCCAATATGACCCAACTTTTATTTCACACACCAATAGTTCAAAATTTTGACTAGCTCCCTAATTTTCGAAACATTTTGCCAGAGTCTCCCCTGTAATTGGGCCTATCCACCTGCCTGAGAATCCCAACACCAGTCCTAATAGCATAACTATAAGACAACGACGTAAAATAACATGGAAACAACACCGGCCACAAATGCCATAAACATTACATTACGAAAAAAGAGTATCCTTAACATAAGTTGTACATGGGAAACATAATTGGTTGAAATTTAGCTTTCGACTTTTTTCATGGAAACAACTACATAGCTACTCGAACAAATAAGGATACTACTTCTTCATATTTTCCTGGCTTCCTAGTGGCCTCTTCGACCTGTTGGTTTCGCGATAACACTTTCACGGAGGCAATCTCTTCGTTACTCAGCTTTCGGACTTGCCTATCAAGAATGGCAACTGGAATCTCTTCATAAGTCAATTCCTCATTAACCACTATAGTCTCATTAGGAACAATAAGCGACGGATCTCTAACCACATTCATCAACATGGAGACATGAAACACCAGATGCTAAAGACATCTCTAGAGGTAGTTCAAGCCTGTAAGCCACCTGACCAATCATCTGAATGATTCTGTACGGTCCGACATACCTCGGACTCAAGTTCCCTTTCTTGCCAAACCGCATTACACCCTTCATGGGGGAAACCTTCAAGAATACCCAATCATCCTCTTAGTACTCCAAATCCCTACGACGTACATACGGATAGGACTTGTGACGACTTTGGGCAGTTTTTAATTGTTCCTTAAGGATCTTAACCTTCTCCATAGCCTAATGCACGAGGTCTGGCCCTATCAACTCCGCTTCCCCAATCTCGAACCACCTAATGGGAGATCTACATCTCCTACCATATAGAACCTCGAATGGCGCCATCTGAATGCTAGAATGATAACTGTTGTTGTAGGCAAATTCTATGAGTGGAAAATGATCATCCTAGCTACCCTTGAAGACAAGAATACAAGCGTGCAACATATCTTCAAGTGTCTGAATGGTCCACTCTGCTTGCCCGTCGGTCTGTGGATGGAAAGATGTACTAAGATTCACCTAAGTACCTAACCCTTGCTGAAATTTCTTCCAAAAATTAGCTGTGAACTGTGCCCCTCGATCGGAGATAATAGAAACTTGAGTGCCATGCAAGCTGACTATTTCATTGATATACAACTGAGCATAATATTTTGCTGTGTTGGTAGCCTTAATAGGTAAGAAGTGTGCTGATTTCGTGAGTCGATCCACAATCACCCAAATCGAGTCGAACTTGCGAGGAGTGGGAAGTAGTCCTACCACAAAGTCCATGTTGATAATCTCCCATTTCCACATCGAAATTTCTATGATATTTGCTAACCCACCGGGCCTTTGATGTTCGGCCTTCGCTTGTTGACAATTTGGTCATCTTGACACAAAGTATGCTACATTCCTCTTCATATCATTCCACCCGTAAACTTCCTTAAGATCATGATACATTTTTGTAGAGCCTGGGTGCACGGAATACCTAGAAGTGTGAGCCCCGATCATGATTCTTTCCCGGAGACCAACTATATTAGGAACACATAATCGCCCTTGGTACCTTAGTGTACCATCACCCATGCCAAGAGATAAAGCCATTGTCGTACATTTGTGACCTCTCCTTCAATTGTACCAACAACGGATCATCGTACTGCTTCTCCTTGACTTCCACGACATGCCATGATTCAGCCCTATTTTGCACATTTACCCCTCTTTCACTAGAGTCCATAAGACGAACCCCCATACTAGCTAATCGGTGAACTTCCTTGGCCAACGCGATGTGTATCCAAGTGAGCCAAACTACCCATGGATTTTCGGCTAAGAGTGTCCGCCACAACATTAGCCTTCCCCGGATGATATAGAATATCGATGTCGTAGTCCTTGAGTAACTCAAGCCACATTCTCTGCCTCATATTCAATTCCTTCTGCATGAAAATATATTGAAGGCTCTTATGGTTCGTAAATATATCCACATAGACCCTATACAAATAATGACGCCAAATCATCAAGGCAAACACAACTGCTGCAAGTTCTAAGTCATGTGTTGGATAGTTCGTCTCATGATTATTGAGTTGCCTAGAAGCATAAGCGATCACCTTGCAATGTTGGATCAACACACACCCTAGTCCGATTCTTGGAGCATCACAATATACTACAAACCCATCCGTACCCTCCGGTAATGTCAACACCGATGCCATACTCAATCTTGATTTCAACTCTTGAAAGCTCTTTTCACAAGCATCTGACCATTAGAACTTAACCGCCTTCTGCGTCAATTTAGTCAATGAAGAGGCAAGAGAAGAGAACCCCTCCACAAACTTTTTGTAATACCCAGCCAAGCAAGAAAAACTGCAAATCTCTGTTGGAGTTATGGGCCTCAGCCAATTCTTCCCAGTTGCGATCTTCTGCATATCAACCTTAATTCCTTCTCTAGAGACGACATGACCCAAGAATCTGACACATTTAAGCAAAAATTCACACTATGAAAACATCGCATACAACTTGTGCTGATATAGAGTCCGCAAAATTGCCCTAAGATGATCGGCATGGTCCTCTTGACTTCGTGAATATACAAGAATATCATCAATGAACACTATCATAAAGGAGTCAAGCAAAGGCTTTAAGACTCGATTCATAAGATCCATGAAAGCTTCCGGGGCATTTGTTAGGCCAAAAGACATTACCAGAAATTCGAAGTGCCCATATCGGGTCATGAAAGCTGATTTCAGAATATCCTGTTCCCTGATCTTCATTGGTGATACCCTGATCTTAGGTCAATCTTGGAGAAATACTTAGCACCCTGCAACTGATCGAACAAAGTCGTCTATCCTTGGTAGTGGGTACATATTTTTTTATTGTGACCTTGTTGAGCTCTTGATAGTCGATAAACATCCTTAGTGACCCATCTTTCTTCCTTACAAAGAGAATCAGTAAGCCCTAAGGCGACACACTCGGCCAGAAATACCCTTCTCTAATAAATGCTTCAATTGTTCCTTTAGTTACTTCAATTCTGCCGGTGCCATTCTGTAAGGTGGAATAGATATAGGCTGCATGCCCGGCATCACATAAATCCGAAATCAATCTCCCGATCTAGTGGAATCAGGGAGCTCATCAGGAAATATTTTTAGAAATTTATTCACAACTGGCACGAACTCAAGTGGAGGTGCCTCAGCATCGGTGTACGTAACCCGGACCAAATGGTAAATACACCACTTGTTGATCATCTTCTTGGCCTTAAGATAGGAAATAAACCTACCCTCAAATACATTAGCCTACCTCGGCATCACAAAACCCCAGGTTTTAGATGAACTTTTACGGGGCCTTACAAAACATAAGAGAATACTCAACATAGGACGGCCCAACATGGTATACAAACTTATACATGTGACATACGGGCCTCTAGGACCGAAATGATCATTTGTATACTCAAAACATTGGCCGCCAAGTCCATACAATCATCCATATACATAAAGTAAGTCTGCAAGCCTCTACGGGTACATAAACATCATAAAGGCCAGGACAGGGCCCCGCCATACCAATCAATATATGTCTAAAGCATACTGACCAAATAGGCAACTCCGGAGTATGTGGAGTTCTCCAACACATTCCGCTGAGTTGATAGCCTACTAAGAGGACTACCAACCTATCTATTGAGACCTGCAGGCATGAAACAAAGTGTCCCCATACAAAAGGGACGTCAGTACGAATAAAGTACCTAGTATGTAAGGCAGTAAAGCATAGATAAGAACATTAATGTAATGAGAGATAGAGAAGATACAACTTGTAACATCTAAGTGTCTCTGAGGGCTACTGACATGAAATGCATGATACGTATATATATATACGTATAATTTTAAAAACATACGCCTCTATGGGCATCATCATCATCATATCGTACCCGGCCTCGAAGAGGACTCGGTAAAAACGCACCCGACCATCATAAGGCTCGGTAGAATCGTACCCGGCCACGTGAAGCTCGGTAAACCCAACTGATCAGTTGTTGCACAATAAGTGCCGTACCCGGCCGACTATAGCACGGCTCGATAGAGTATAATAGATACATATATCTAATGCATACTGGATTCATGGAATCACTGCTAAACATTTGGGAGTGACGTAAGGTCATTGAACCTTCGATTAAAATTATGGACATTATACCATCATTATGAACTTCAATAGGATTTAAGGGCCATACATACTTTCTTAGAATAACTTTATAAGGAAAGAAAACATGGATAGCCTTAGTTGCAAGGAGTAGATCCGTTATAAAATAGCATATCATTTACGTTCATTTCACTTTAGATCATGCCAAAATAAAGTATAAAGGTCGTTAACATACCTTATCATAATCTGTCCGATAACCATGCTGAACTCCTCTCATCGCACTTCAATCTACAGTAACAATAATAATGCTTTCATTAAGCTACGAAAGATGCAACTATTGTACAACGAACGATAACTTTGTTTTATATTAAAACGGGCATCATCTCCCTTCTTTTCCTTGCATACCCAAGTCCATCAACCAACACGAACCCATACAACTTGACCTATATACTTTCAGCACCACAATACCAATCAAGCTACACAACAACAACTGCATAAACATCACCAACGAAACTACTATTTAACACGACAACGACAAGCTCGGATTGAATTCCATTTGAACCCTTTAACCCTAAAGACTTTCATTCATTAACTTAACAAAATAGCCAGAATGATATTAAGTACAATGGGAGGACTTTTAGTCACCAATTCACTCCTAATTCACCCTAAAATAGCCCAACAGTATAACAACAACAAGAAGTTAAACTTTCCATTGTTATGTTGTCCTTTCCCTTCACATTCACAGCACCAATAGTAAGTTCAACATATAGACAATATTTTCTAATAAAAACATCATATGAAAGTCATTTTCAAAGGTTTCCAACCATTTAAAGTTCATGGAAACAACCTTTTCAAAACAATCCATTAAAAACAATAACATCTCAAACTATTTCAAGTCTCCTCTTGTAGTATTTTGCTCAAATAATGCAACCAACACACAAACAACATCAAGCACATGTAGTAGGATATTATAATCACCTTAACTAGTATAAAAACACGAAATTTCAGCCAAGCACAGCCCACAACTATCCTCAATGACACCACAACACTATAGGTGTTGTATTCTCTTCTTGAATCAACTTTTGGTGTTCAAGTTGGTGTGTAAACACTTGTAGTTCGCCTTGAAAATCTAATATATATGAAGGAGGGATTGATTATTACATTAATAAAGAAGAATAACATGAAACCTGAGGTTACTTCACTTTGAAGAACCCTCCAAAATAGCCACAAGATGGCGAACAACGATCTAGCAAGCACCATGGGGTTTGTAGCGTTGGATACATGTTTTTATCATAGGTTTTCACCCTAGAATCATGGAGGAACCCTTGGAGAGAATTTAGGTTTTAGGAACTGTTTTGGTCAAGAAAAATGAGTTAAAACGATTTAGAATTGACTTAATACAACCTGAATTTTTAAACCGACTTTGTGGGTCCCATTGGAGCTACTTGCGCAGTCTCGCAAAAACGCATATCTCTCTACTCAGATGCCGTATCGACAAATGGTTAAATGCTTTTGAAACTAGACTCGTAGATATTAAATTTAGTAGGTCGATCACCATGTAATACCATGTTTATTTGTATAAAAGCTCAGCTACATTTGACTTAATTTTAAGCACATTTATGAATGTAACTTGTGATGACCTTTGCCAACTTTTGTTCCATAACTCGCTTGACTCCAATACACGACATACGACTGTCATACGACTATAATTAATCATAAAAACAACCTCCTTATCATGCTAAGCGCCCTAGTCTAACCCCAAAAGTACATGTTATAACATTCCCAACTTGTCGACTTCCGACGAAACTTATTTTCTTCAATTCGTTTAGCTTCTAAGCCTTCTAACCCTTTTGGTACTCATGATCATTAAATACTTGTAACCTCCTAGATAACATGATTAAATTACTTTATATACTTCTCACGTACGAAAATATGGGGTGTAACATTTCCAAACTCTAAAGCAAATCGCCCGGCCTCTGATGCTCGTACTTCACCAACTGACTATTTAGGCACCGAGCCACATACTCCACTATGTCTTTCTTCATTCTCCTCCGCCAGTAGTGTTGCCTTAAATATTGATCCATCTTAGTGGCACTCGGATGAACGGAGTACAACGAACTATGGGCCTCCTCAAGAATCAATTCACGCACCCTTCATCATCGGGCACACTTACCCGACCCTGCATCTACAACACCCTGTCATCTCTAATAGAAACCTCCTTTGGCATCGTCGGGGGTCAACATAGTTACGCTCTCTGATGTGTCCATATAAAGAAGACCGAGAAACTACGCAAGCAAGAACTCGGCTGGGCTCCAAAACATCCAATCTAAAATTGATTGGCCAAGGCCTGAGCAGCAATTGCTAGTGGCCTCTCTACTGCCGGTAGCTATGCCAAACTGCTCACACTCTCCGCCTTTCGACTCAAGGTATCATCCACCACGTTGACCTTTCTAGGATGGTATAGAATAGTGATATCATAGTCTTTAAGAAACTCTAACTATCTCCGCTACCCAAGTTAAGATCTTTCTGCTTGAATAGATGCTGAAGACTCTGATGGTCGGTAAAGATCTCACATGGAACACCATACAAGTAGTGCCTCAAAATATTCAATGCATGGACAATAGCTGCCAATTCCAGGTCGTGCACCGGATAATTCTTCTTCCAAACCTTCAGCTACCGAGACTCGTAGGCAATTATTCTGCAGTCATACATCAACACCACGCCAAGCCTAATCTGTGATGCATCATAATACACAGTGTAAAACCTCGAATCTGTAGGCAACACCAACATTAGGGCTATAGTCAAAGCAGTCTTGAGCTTTTGAAAGCTCGCCTCACACTCCTCGAACCATCTAAAAGGAGCACCCTTCTGGGTCAACCTAGTCATAGGTGGAGTAATGGACGAGAAACCCTATACGAAACGGTGATAATAGCCGGCTGAACCAAGAATACTCTGAATCTCAATAGCTAAAGACGGTCTGGGCCAACTCTGAACTGCCTTAATCTTCATCAAATCTACCTTAATCCCCTCGCTTGACACCACATGACCTAAAAATGCCGCCGAATCAAGCTAGAATTCACACTTTGAAAATTATGCATATAACTTCTTCTCTCAAGGTCTGGAGTACCTCCCTTGCTCATGATCCTCCCGACTGCGGGAGTACACCAAGATGTCATCAATAAACACAATGACGAATGAATCAAGATATGGCTGGAATAAACCGTTTGTCAGGTGCATAAATGTTGTTGGAGCGTTGGTCAGCCAAATGCCATCATAAGAAACTCGTAGTGACCATACTTAGTCTTGAAAGTAGTCTTCAGAATATCCAGATCCCAAATCTTCAGCCGATGATAGCCTTACCTCAAATCCATCTTTGAGAACACTCTAGCACCCTGCAAATGGTCAAATGAGTCATCATTGCGTGGTAATAGATACTTGTTCTTCACTGTAACCTTGTTGAACTACCGATAATAAGTGCACATCCGCATAGAACCATCCTTCTTCTTCACAAACAGAACCGAAGCACCCCAAGGCGACACACTAAGCCGAATGAACCCTTATCAAGCAACTCTTGCAACTGCTCCTTCAAATCCTTCAAATCTGCAGGTACCATACAATAGGGTGGGATAGAAATGGTCTGGGCGCCCGGCAACAAGTCAATACCAAAATCAATATCTCTATCGGACGGCATGCTCGGAATATCTGCTAGAAATACTTCTGAGAAGTCTTTTACCACCGGAACTGACTCAATGGTAGGAGTATCAGCACTGACATCTCTCACCAAGGCTAGATATGCATCGCACCCCTTCTTAACCATCTGTAGAGCCATTGGAAAGGACACAACCTTGCTAGGGATAGAATCCAATGTACCCCTCCACTCTAACCGCGGCAAACCTGGCATATCCAGTGTCACGGTCTTGGCGCGACAATCCAGAATAGCGTGATAGGGCGACAACTAGTCCATTATGAAAATCACATCAAAGTCTATCATATTGAGTAACAATAGACCAACTCTGGTCCCAAAACCACCAATAACAACTAAACACGACCAATAAACACGGTCAACAATAATAGAATTTGTCACTGGCATAGACACATAAACAGGAGAACTCAAAGGATCATGTGATACATCCAAATATGGATAAAAGTAAGATGACACATATAAATAAGTGGATCGCGGATCAAATAAGGCTAATGCATCCCTATGACAAACCAGAACCATACCTTTGATGACTGTGTCTGATGCGACGGCCTCTGTCCTACCTGGAAAAGCATAGAATTTGGCCTGGAAAATCCTTCTAGGGTGACCTCTACCCGCCTAACCTCCACCCTAGCTGGTTGTGCAGGTAGAGTGGCAACTGGAGCAGCAATCATGCCATGTGATGTCTGTGGACCCTATGGAATACATGGAGCCTATGTAGTCTATGGAAGTGCTCCTGAGTCTCGGGCAGTCCCTTACCATATGTCTGGTGTCGCCACACTCAAAACAAGCTCTCGGTGGGTGTGGCTGCTGAAGCTAACTCGGGCCTGGTCGTCTAGATTGACCGCTGAAGGCACCCCGTGCAAGAGATGCACTAGAAAGTGGCTAAGCAAACTGGGCAACCTGAGATCTCAGAATAGTAGGAGCACTACTAGTAGCTGGAAGTGCTGAATGAACTGGGCGGCTCACATAGCCTATACCATGATGAACTGTAGTTTGGGCGAGGGCACCACTATATCCTAGAATCTCGAGGCCTCTTGGCCTCCCTATCCTATCTCTCATGGCCCCGCATACCCTCCAATCTTCGCGCGATCTCTACCGCCTGCCGATACGGAGGATCAGTCTCTAACTCTCGAGCCATGCTGAATCTAATATCGTAGTTGAGCCGCTTGATGAATCTGCGGACTCGCTTACTTACTTTAGAAATCAAGGCAGGTGCATGTCTGGACAACTTACTGAATCCGATGGTATATTCTGACACTGTCATAGTACCCCTAGCGTAACTGCTCAAACTCTATGTGTCATGCATCGGTATGGGGTGCAAACTCTCTCAAGAACATCTCTAAAGACTAAGTCCGTGTGAGTGAAGCTGCCTCGGCTTGGCTATCCTCCTCGTAAGCCTAGCACCAATTATACGCTGCTCCTCACAGTTAGAATGTAGTAAAAGCAACTATGCCCGTTTCCACAATACCCATGGTGCGGAGAATACATTGGCACATCTCTAGAAAACCATGCACATCCTCGATAACTAGGCCACTGTAAGTAGGAGAATGATACTTCTTGAACCTCTCGTGTCTAAGTTGCTCCTCCTCATATGCCACTAACCTAACCTCGGCCTGACCGGAACAACAGGATGCACTTGCATAACTCCCGGGACCTGATAAACCTGGACCCGCTGCTCTGGAGTAGGGGCTGCAGGAGTCTGGGCTCCTCCCTCAGCCTGAGATGTGGCTGGTCTGAGGGGAATCAATCTCTCCTGAGCCAGAGCACCAAATATGCTCAAAAATTGTGCTAGGGTCTCCTGAAGTGCAGTGGTTACAACAGGCACCTTGAGTGACTGTCCCCCAACCGGAGCTACTGGTGGCTCCTCGGTCGCTTCTCGGGCAGGTGCTCTAGCTGGCCTCTGCCCCAGCCCCGGCCTCTTGCGGCTTTGGTAGGAGGCACGGGAGTGTGTGTCCTCACCATCTGTGAGAGAATAGAAAGACAAAGATTCAGATTTCAAAGCCAACAAACTCGCACGATAAGGAATCAAAGAAGAGAAATTTCATAACAGTTCCTTAGGCTCTCGAAGGTAAGTACAAATGTCTCTATATCGATCTCCATGACTTTACTAAACTTTCTTATGACTCGTAACACCGATCAACCTAGAGCTCTGATACCAACTTGTAACCACCCCAATTTCTCACCTTAGGATGTCTGATGGCACCTATTCCCTAAGACTAGGTAAGCCTAACATGCGATGAGAAACATCAGCTATAATAATTAACCTCAAATTGAACCATGTAAACTAACATAATAATACTCAACAGTACAACTGACTACAACTGCGCAATACCAGGTAGAATAGAGTCATAAGTTCTACAAGAAAGTATTAATAGAATTGTAATAAAATATAGTTTTGGAGCAAGAAATAAACAATAGTATGTCTAAGAACAGAAGGTGACTTCGAGGCCTGTGAACATCGAGCAGGTATACCTTAAAGTCTCTAAAAGCAACTAATCAATAAATCACTGGCATCCAGCGCGAGCGCACGTACCTACATCTGCAAAAAAAAATGCACAGAAGTGTAGTATGAGTATAACACAACGGTACCCAGTAAGTATCAAGCCTAACCTCGGTAGAGTAGTGATGAGGCCAGGTCAAGACACCTACCAAGATAAAAGAAATTGAGCACGATGTAGTACAATCAAATAATGTAGAACGAAGAAATAAATGACGATAAAGCATATCATTAATGAAAGCTAACAACATAATCTAACGCAATAAATGTAACAAGAAGTAAACATATGTTAAGAACATCAAGAAAACAACACAGACAAAGATATGTAAGATAAATAGGAATGATAAAATTGTTCAACCAAAGCCTCTTTAACATAAAGTGTGCAACAAGAAAAACAACCGAGGTACCGCCTCATTTTCACATTGCACAAGTTCAGTCACAATCTCTCATTATATCACATCGTGAGCCTTACATTTAGTTTTGAAAACCATTTTTCCCGAAATAGCTACACGTGTTTTAGCCCACCTTATCTCACCGCATGCCCACAACCCCTCGCCTTATACCACCGCATGCATACCAAGATCACATCATAATCACAACTCCCACCACAAGTGCCCATATGCCACAACTTGCCAAAAGAATCAACAATACCAATGTTTCCACAACAAATAGCCTATAGCTCAACCACAATATGCAAAAGAATCTCAACCATAACAAAACAAATGTGAATTTCTCAACAAGAAAGATATATCAACAATTAACAACTTCACCTCAATGTGATAAAGGCTTTTACAACTTCAACACCAATAACTCAACAAGAAGATATTCGCCGAAATAACAACATCAAGTAAAAGTAATTCAACAATTTAAGAGGTAATAGGACAATAAGGAAGGCAATGACTTCAACTAAGAGTAGATTAACAATGAGGGATATAACATGTTATGACAATTCAATCAAAGGCAAGGAAAGAGTGTAAAATTACCTAAACCGATCAAATACCACATATAGCTCGTGTACCCACTCGTCACCTTGCGTACACGGCTTTCACATAACACAAACAACAGAATCAACCCAAATCCGAAGGAATATTTTCTCCACACAAAGTTAGGCAAGATACTTACCTCAACTAGGCCAACTCAACCCTCGGAAATAGCTTTTCCCCTAAAATTCGCCTCCACAAGACTCTAATCTAATAAAAAAATGACTTAATAGAATCAAACAATGCAAGAGAAACCAATTACAATAGATAAAGCTATGATCTTTACACATTTCCCAAAAGTCAATAGAAGTCAACCTCGGGCCCGCCAGGTCAAAACCCGGATCCAAGGTAGATTCCGACTACCCATAACCCCACAAATCCATATATATGTTTTTTTTTAAATCCGAGTCCAAATCAAATATCAAACTTCAATTCTTCACTTTTCAAAAATTTGACAAAATTTTCCAATTTCCTCTTTCATTCTGTCACGATCCAAAATCCAAAAGTCGTGATGGCACCTAAACCAACCTGCTAGGTAAGCCAACAATCACATGATTAATAATGAAAATGAGATAACATGGTCTAATAACTCAATAGCGGGAGGAATACCATAAAATATCTGAGAGTAAAGTCAAAATGCTACTACAACCAAGCCCAAAATCTGGTGTCAACAAGTACACGAGCACTACTGAATAAAAAGGTACGAAATAAATCCTCTAATAAAATTGTCTGAACATGAGAAACAGCAAGAGATAAATATAACAGGAAGAGAACTTCAAGGACTGCGGACGGTATGGCAGCTACCTCATAAACTCCCATATAGCTGCACAACTCAAGCCTAAAAATCACCTCAACATGATGTGCCTGGATCTACAAATGAAGTGCAGAGTGTCGTATGAGTACAACCGACCCAATGTACTCAATAACTAACAGCATTAACCTTGGCTTGAAAGCAATGACGAGTTCAGCACAACTGTCAAATGCTCGTACCAATAACCAATAAGAGTTCAGAAAATACAAGATAAATCGTAGAAACAGTATATCAATGATATCAAATACAGCTCGTTCTCATTGCAGAAAATTAGGCATATTTTCAAGTATAATAGTTTACAACCCAACATGGATAAAATAGGTCAATTACTAGTTAGCATGAGGAAAGTACATCTCTATGCCTATATGTGAAGTATACACGTAAATCAACAATATCACCGTGGATCCATCAATAGTATTTACACTTAGCACTGTACGTGTGCCTAGCATAACTACCCATCATCAAGCACATATATGAAACAAGGTGCCTGCGCCCACTGTTGGCATGTCAGACTCTAGATGGATAGATCCTGCCCAAGCGCTAGCTATAATTACTAAGCCCTATAATGAGGCCTCGTGCATGCGTCGCGTCAAAACAATAGCACTCAGCCCAATACGGGCCTTGCGTACGCGTCACCTCAAAATTAGTACCAAATCAGCTCTAAGGCCCAAACTCAGTCATCTACCGTTCAAGTCTCGAATGAACAGATCTCAAATATTCAATTAAATTGTTTTACCCTTAAGCAATATCAGCAACATGTGAGGAATCAAATAAGAAGTACTGAGACAGAGATATCATACACGGATATAGTGTCATGACTGAGAACATGTGTGCAAATAAGTTAATAACTCAAAAACAGCAAGAATAGCCTATCAAGTCTCAAACAGTCAGCACATAGCCTAAACATGATGTCTAACAAGATTCACATTTCAAATAATCTAACAAGTAGAGGGAACATTGGGGCAACATGACATAATAGCAAAATAAGCCCGCAATTAGCCTAAAGGCCTTCCCAACCATGACAAACCGGTGCACGCACACATGCCTGTCACCAAGCGCGTACGTCTCCCCAGTAACTTTCATATAACATAATCCTTTAGGGTTAAATACCCTCAAATCCATGTTTAAAAGTGTTACTTACCTTAAAAGTGCGCAATGCAACGCTCTAACAAACCCTTGCCTCGCAAATCAGCTACCGAATGACTCGAATCTAGTCACAAACAACCTATTATAATAAATATACAAGCTATAGGAATCGATTCCATACCATAAAGCTAAAGTCTTAAACCAAATTCAAAAAGTCAAACCCGAGCCCACGCTTCTGAACCTGACAAAATTTAAAAAATCAGAACACCGATTCAAGAACAAGTCCAACCATACCAAAATCATTCAATTCCAATTACAAATCGACCCTCAAATCCCCAAAGCACACTCTCCAATACTAGTCAAAAATCTCCCAAATTTCACCTCCAAAACATATAATCTAGGTGGGAAAATCAAATGGTATTCAATATTAATGGACAAAAGTGATCGAAAGTCACTCACCTCTTGAATTGTAGTGAAATCGCTCTCAAAAAATCGCCCCTAAATGAGCTCGAAAAGTCCAAAAATGAGAAAATTGGCAAACCCTTCGACGTTTATGTTCTGTCAAGCAAAACCGCTTCTACGGTCAAGATCTCCACTTATGCAGTACCGCTTCTGCGATGAATGATCCGCATCTGCGGTCCTAAGCCCGCACCTACAGATGCGCTTCTACGTTCAACTATCTGCTTTTGCAGACTTCCCAATCCAGCTCCTCCTCCGCTTTTGCGTAGCCAAATATGCATCTGCGGGCTCGCAAATGAAGAAATAATCTCTCACCTATGGCCCTTGCCCAACTCACCCAGAACCGCTTTTATGACCCCTTGGCCGCTTATGCGGCTTTCCACCTGCGGCCAAATCCTTGTGGGAGTGGTTATACCAGATCTTCTGCCATTAGAAATTGCATAAGTCTAATTCTCACTCCGATTTCAATCATAATCAAACTCGAGGCCCTCGAGACCCCATCCAAACGTACCAACATGTCCTAAAACATAATACAAACTTAGTCGCTTCAAATCACATGAAACAACATCAAAAACATGAGTCGCACCCCAATTCAAGCCTATTGAAACTAATGGATTTCCAACTTCTAAAATCGATCCCGAAACCTATCAAACCAATTCCGATTGACCTCAAATTTTGCACACAAGTCATAAGCAACAAAATGGACCTATTCAAACTCCCATAACCAAAATCCGAGCCTGGTATCAACAAAGTCAACTATCAGTCAAACTTCTCAACCTTCCAAACCTTCAACGTTCCAACTTTCGCCTATTCAAGCCAAAACGACCTGCGGACCTCCAAATCAACATCCAGACATACGCCTAAGTCCAAAATCAGTATATAAAGCTATTGGAACTATCAAAACTCCATTCAGGAGTCGCCAACACAAAATTCATACTTCGATTAACTCTTTCAACTTAAGTCTTCAATCGTGAAACAAAGTGTTCCAATTCACACCAAAACCTCCCCGGAACTAATCCAACTGCCCTGAAATGTCTCATAGCAATAATTAAACATAAAAGAAGCGATAAATGGGGAAACAAGGCTACAATACACAAAACGACCGTCCAGGTCGTTACATTCTCCACCTCTTAAACAAGCGTCCACCCTCTTAAACAAGCATCTACTTTGCATCTCCTGCTCGGCCTCCCGAGCAGCCTCCTCGACTGGCTGGCCTCTCTGCTGAACTTTCACTGAAGCTATATTCATTGATCTCAACTTTCGAAACTAACAATCCTAAATGGCCACTGGCTCCACATCACAAGTCAAATCCCCATCTAACTGAACCGTGCTGAAATCCAAAACATGAGACGGATAACCATAATACTTTTGGAGCTTGGAAACATGAAACACTAGGTGAACACCCAATAGACTAGGTGGCAATGCAAGCTTGTAGGCCACCTCTCCATTCCTCTCAAGCACCTCATAAGGGCCAATATATATAGGGCTCAACTTACCCTTCTTCCTGAACCTCATAACACTCTTCATTGGTGAAACTGAGCAATACCTTCTCTCCAACCATATTGGCAACATCACGAACCTTCTGATTAGCATAACTCTTCTGTCTAGGTTGTCTGTGCGAAGCCGATCCTGAATCAACTTGACTTTCTCTAAGGCATTCTGAACCAAATCAGTGCTTAACAACTATCCTCTCCCGGCTCAAACCACCTAACTAGAGAACGACACCGCCTCCCATATAAGGCCTTATAAGGGACCACCCGAATACTTGATTGGTAGTTCTTATTGTAAGCAAACTCTGTAAGTGGTAGAAACTGATCCCAACAACCTCCGTAATCCATAACATAAGCGCGTAGCATATCCTCCAAAATCTAAATAGTGCGCCCGGATTGTCCGTCCAAGACTGCAATGTGAACTGCATGGCCCGATCTAAAATAATGGACACCAGCAGACCATGAAGATAAAAAATCTTGCGAATATAGATCTCAGCCAACCTCTCCAAAGAATTGGTAGTCACAATCAGTATGAAATTTGCGGTCTTAGTCAACTAGTCCACAATCACCCAAATAGCATGGAATTTCTTCAATGCCCGTGGGAGCCCGATGACGAAGTCCATGGTAACACGCTCCCATTTCCACTAAGAAATCTCAAGTCTTTAAAGCAAACCGCCCGTCCTCTAATGCTCGTACTTCACCTGCTGACAGTTCAAGCACCGAGCAACATACTCCACTATGTCTTTCTTCATTCTTTTCCACCAATAGTGCTGCCTCAAGTCCTAATATATCTTCGCGGCAGCCGGATGAATGGAATACCGCGTATTGGTGGGCCTCCTCAAGGATCAACTCACGTAACCCATCCACATTGCGCACACAAATCCGACCCTGTATCTGCAACAACCCATCATCTCTAATAGAAACATACTTAGCATCACCGTGTTGTTCTCTATCCATAAGGACATGCAAATGGGGGACATCATACTGATGCTCTCTGATGCTCCCATATAAGGAAGTCCGAGAAACCATGCAACCTACCTGGAATATATGCATGGCTACCCGTACTCACTGCCATTCTACTCAAGGCATCGGCCACCATATCGGCTTTTCCCTGATGATACAAAATAGTGATATCATAGTCTTTTAACAACTCCAACCATCTCCGCTATCTCAAATTTAGATCCTTCTACTTAAACAAGTGTTGTAGACTCCGATGATCTGTAAATACCTCACTAGATATGCCGTAGAGGTAATGCCTCCTAATCATCAATGCATGATCAATGACTTCCAACTCTAAATCATGAACGACATAGTTCTTCTCATGGGGCTTCAACTGGCGTTACGCATATGAAATCACCCTACCCTCCTGCACCAAGATACACCAGATACCAATCCGAGAAGAATCACAATAGACTATATATGAACCCGATGCTGAAGGCAAAACTAAAACTAGAGCTGTGGTCAGGCAGTCTTGAGCTTCTGAAAGCTCTCCTCACCCTCATCAAATAACCTGAATGGGGCACCCTTCTACGTCAATCTAGTAAAAGGTGCAGCAATGGATGAGAGTCCCTCCACGAAACGACGATAATATCCAGCCAAGCCAAGAAAAATCCGACTCCTGGTAGCAGAAGACGATCTGAGCCAGCTCTGAACTGCCTTAATATTCTTCGGATCTACCTTGATACCCTCACTGGACACCAGATGCCCCAAGAATGGCACAAAATCGAGCAAAAACGTGCACTTGGAGAATTTAGCAAAAAGCTACTTCTCTCAATGTCTGTAGTACAATCCTCAGATGTTACGAATGCTCCTCCTGGCTGCGTGAGTACACTAGTATATCATCAATTAATACTATGACAAAAGAATCAAGATATGGCTGGAATACACTGTTCATCAGATGCATAAATATTGTTGGGGAATTAGTCAGTCCAAAAGACATCACAAGGAACTCGTAATGACCACAGCGAGTCCTGAATGTCGTCTTTAGGATATCAGAATTCGGGATCTTCAGTTGGTGATACCCAGACCTCAAATCAAACTTAGAGAACACTCTAGCACCCTGAAGCTGGTAAAATAAGTCATCAATGTGCGGCAATGGGTACTTGTTCTTATTTGTAACTTTGTTCAAGTACCTGTAGTCAATGCACTTAGTACCATCCTTCTTCTTCACAAACAGGACCAGTGCACCCCAAGGCGACACAGCCTAATGAATTCCATATCAAGTAGCTCCTGAAGCTGTTATTTCAATTCCTTCAACTCTGTAGGTGCCATACGATACGGAGTAATGGAAATGGGCTCAGTGCCCGGCACTAAATCAATACCAAAGTCAATGTCCATGTCGGGTGGCATGCCCCGCAAGTCTGCAGGAAATACATTTGGAAAGACTCGCGCTAACGAAACAGACTCAATTGTAGGAGTATCAGCACCAACATCCCTCACAAATGCCAAATATGCCAAACATCATTTCCCAACCATCCATTGGGCCTTTAAATATGAGATCACTTTATTGGGAACATAGTACAGAGAACCTCGCCACTCAATCCTAGGCAATCATGGCATCGCCAACGCCACGGTCTTAGCGTGATAATCCAGATTAGCATGACATAGTGACAACCAATCCATGCCTAGAATCACATCAAAATCAACCATACTAAGCAGTAAAAGATCAACACTCGTCTACAATCCCCCAATAGTCACCACACACGTTCGATATTCACAGTCCACAATAATAGAATCGCCCATCGGCGTAGATGCATGAACATGTGTGACTATAGAATCAGGGGGCACATCCGAATAATAAGAAAAGTACGATGATACATATGAATAAGTGGAACCTGGATCAAATAATATGGAAGCATCCATGTGGCACACTGAAACGATCCCTGTGATCACTGCATATGAAGAAACTGCCTCTGGCCTCCCCCTCTAGGACGACCTCGACCCATACAACCTCCACCGCGATCTGGCTGAGCAGGCGGTGTAACAACTGGTGCATGGGACCTTTGCACTGGACTCCTTACTGCACCGGACCTCAATAGTGACAAGGACAGCACTTCCTCACATGCCCCAAATCTCCACGATCATAACAACTTCATGCCAGAAATGACGGTGGGGCTCCATCGTACCTCGAGAACTAGAATAACCACTGGAAGAACCCGGTACTGACGTACCCTGAACTGATGGAGCATAGGTTGAACTCTACTGTCACGACCCAAGCCGGAGGGCCGCGACTGGCACCGGACCCTACCCTACGGGCGCCGGCGTACCCTTCATTTAACTTTCCTTATTATCTATAAGGCTTGTCATATGCATATAATATAAAATAATAATTATAATGTTACGTGACATTATACCATGATATGATCATACTTATATACATAATATAGCCAACAAGGCTGCAATGCAGAACCATAAAACAAATTACATACGTTTGCCGACAAGGCAATTCGACTGTACATAAGTCAACCCATTACTTGTCTATGCATAAATTGACACTTGTCTATGAGCCTCTACAAAAAAAACGTACATAATGCAACCTACGTCGGAACAGGGCCCCGACAAGCCCAAAACAGAATGCATACCAAGACTGTGGCAAGTCCGAAGGATGGATCTCGCCAATATCTGCTGAACTGGGTAGCCTACTGTGGTGGGGGAGCTTCATCTATCTGCCCGCTCGGACCTGCAGCACGACATGCAGCGTCCACAAATAAAAGACGTCAGTACGGATAATGTACTGAGTATGTAAGACAGGAAACATAATGTAAGAACAATGATAAGCATCAGGGTAAGAGACATACAACCTGTACCATCTGAATGCCTCTGAGGGCGACTAACCATGTCATGCCTGACATGCATATGCATATACATATATTTATATCCTTTTGAAAATCATCATATACATATATACGCCTCTGTGGGCCATCATCATCTCATACATATGCCTCTGTGGGCCTCCTCATCATCATACCCAATTGATCAGTGGTTGCACAATAGGTGCCATACCCGGCCGACTATAGCGCGGCTCGGTAGAGTAAAATGTCGACTATAGCGCGGCTAAGTAGAGTAAAACATATACATATGTATAGTTGCACAATAGGTGCCATACCCGGCCGACTATAGCGCGGCTCGGTAGAGTAAAATAGATAATGCATGCTGGACTCATAAGAGTCATACTACCATGGTGAAATAATAACATATCAATCCTCCCATAAGAGGGGAAACAATATACGTACTGCTACCTTCTAAGAGTAGAGTATATTTGGGGTTCGTTCATTGCATTGTGTACAGTCACAGTCGTGCAAAAGAAGGAAAAGGATAGTCTCACATACCTTGCAATACTTTCCAATCTCAAGCTATTAAACTTCCACGACTTCTTAGTCTACAATAAGAGAAAGGACACTAGCGTTATCGTTCAGGCGTCGCAACTATTATGTATCGACTGTAACCTATTTTGCAATAAAACGGACAACACCTCCCCTATATATATGACTTCACACAAGTCCAAACAGTCACCAAACAACCAAACAACATCAATAAGAATCATATTGAGCCTCCCAAAACAGTCCACGCACAAACCAATCACTTCATACGTACAATGGCCACTATAGTCGTGTCAAACGATCCGGAAATGGTATGAACAACTATCAGGCCACAACCCTAAACATATATGGTGTTTCTCCACACCCTTCCTCATCCAAAACTCCACAAATCAGTAGTATAACACGCAGCTTTACAGCAACACAAAACAGTTCACAAATCTAAATCAGTCCGCTACAAGTGAATAACTCGAACTCACGGCTTTCGATCACCGTCCTGTGAGTTCTTACACACATAGAACGACTTATCAAGACTTAACAGTAGAAAACATGTAACTAAATATAGCAGTAAACTCACCTTGCTTGTTAGATAACTCAGCCCTTGCTTTGGTTCCTCAAAC